>VZTL01021110.1:196-13169 GCA_013400535.1 Scopus umbretta
CCTCGGCCCATCAGTCCAGCCTGTCCAGATCCCCCTGCAGAGCCTTCCTGCCCTCAAGCAGATCAACCCTCCCACCCAGCTTAGTGTTCTCTGCAAACTTAATGAGGATGCACTCAATCCCCTCATTCAGATTGGTAATAAAGATGCTAAACAGAACTGGCCCCAAAACTGAGCCCTGGGTAACACCGCTTGTGACCAGCCACCAACTGGATTGAACTCCATTCACCACAACTCTTTGGGCACAGCCATCTGGTCAGTTCTTTTTACCCACCCATCCAAGCCATGAGCTGCCAGATTCTCCAGGAAAATGCTGTGGGAGACGGTGTCAAAGGCCTTACTAAAGTCCAGGCAGATAACATCCACTGCCTTTCCCTCATCTACTAGGCGGGCCACCTGGTCATAGAAGGAGATAAAGTTGGTCAAGAGGGACCTGCCTTTTGTGAACCCAAGCTGACTGGGCATGATCATCAGCTTGTATTTTGTGATGTGATGATGGCACTCAAGATGATCTGATCTATAATCTTCCCTGGCACCAAGGTCAGACTGACAGGCTTGTAGTTCGCTGGATCCTCTTTCCGGCCCTTCTTGTAGATGGCAACCACATTCGTTAACCTCCAGTCAACTTGGGACCTCCCTGGTCAGCTAGGACTGCTAATAAAGCATTGGAAGTGGCTTGGTGAACACTCTGTCTGCTCCCTCAGTATCTTGAGTGGATCTCATCCAGCCCCATAGACTTGTCTGCATATAAGTGGTGTAGCAGGTTGCTAACCATTTCTGCTTCAGTTATGGGGGCTTCATTCTGCTCCCCATCCCTGTCTTCCAGCTCAGAGGTCTGGGTACCCCAAGAATGACTGATATGACAAGCAAAGACTTTCTTTAAGTCTTTAATAGTAAGCTTTTTCCTAATGAGACCAACTAGGTTGCCAGGGCAGTGGTTGCCCTGGCAACAGCATCACCTAGAAGGCATCTCTGGTCACCTGGAAGTAGATAAATTGGTCAGGTAACTATGGCAAAAGCTATAATAGGGCAGGGGCCTGGCCATTCCCTCCTTGCAGGTCAGGCTGAGAGGGAAGGAGCTGTGGAAAGGGCTTTACTTATTACAGGGGAAATCTTGGACTTCTAAATTCATATTAACAACTGGACTATCTTCAGGGAGGTTGAGGCTGGGCTGGGCAACGCATGAGGTAAACTCTGTCTATGGCAAAGGAAGGCTTAGGATCTTTGTGTAAAACCAGCTTTCCTCCCTACTATTGTCTTGAGAGACATACAAGCACCAGAAGTTGCTCAGTGTCTGCATTAAGTGCAAACTGTTGTGAGACCCTGAATGCATTGAGCTGTGGATGTCTTTCGTCTGTGGGGATGGGAGGTGAGGTCTTTGAAGCCCAGAAATTCAACAGAGGGCTTTATTAAATATTGCTCCTCAACATAACTAAGGAACAGGATAAGAACCTGTTGAGAAACTGTTCAGTTGACTTTAACTCTTCTATATAATATCTAGTTATGAAGTAAAACATTTGTATTTATTTATAAGCATTTTTACCTTTTGAAATGATATATGTTTTCCATAACTTCATCCATCTGAAATACGTCTGTCTACTCTAAATCAGTTGTAGGAGGTGTCTAATTTTATTATCTGTAGAGACAACATAGTCAGCTGTCTCTTTATTGGGCAGCAAAATCTTCATGGGATGAATCCCAGCCCTTGAGATTCACCACTTGAAAATTCATCCCTAGGTATTGCCACTTGAATAATATTAAAGTAAGCGTTAAGTATATCCTACCTCTAGCTCTTACACTAACCTCTAATTCTTTTGATAAAATCATCTTTCCTATGAAGTACGAATAGTTAAAGCTCTCCCCTGAGTCTTTTATTTTTCTGAACATTTAGATGCTGTTCAATATTTATAGCTAAGCTTCCAGTCGGACTTGTAAACACCAGAAGGTGGGAAGATTTGAAGCCTAAACATAGGTTGCTGAGCCTGGTCAGATGTTATATTTCAGATGCCAACAAGGACATTTGCATATAAGCTGTACTATCAGTATCTCATTTCAGTAGGCTAAAAGCTTGCTGTAATGGGTGTTTTATTCTTTCTTGCCCATTTTGTAGAGTACATTTGCACTTTAAGATCTCAAGCAAGACAGAATGGGAAACTCTCAAATCCTGTGAGAAACGGCATTGAACATTAGAGCTGCTACTAAAAATAATAGTATTAAAAAGGGGTGATGTGTTTTCCCCTGTCTTCCCATTCCCACAGGAAACTTGAGCGAATTGAAAACTATTTTCTTTTATTCTTTCTTTTTTTAACACCCAAATGCTACCTGAAAATACTTTAAGAAAATTTGTTGTGGTACCAGTTGTAAATATTCCTCTTCTTTCTAGACTAAATTTTTAGGTCTGCTGACACTTTCCAGTACATGAGATGGCATCCTGTTCTTGTAGTATTATTTGTACTATGGCAATTACTCTTTGTAAAGGCATAGTACAGCTCTGGGTTTTGCACTACAACAGACTGAGACATGAGCTCCCCAAATGTATTGAGGTGGGATAGGTGAAACAAAATATTTAATGAAGAAGTTTCAAGCTTAAGTTGAAATATTTTGAGAGTCAAGCTAATGTAAAATAAAGAATCTGCAGGAAGCAGTTTCTTTTCACAGCAGGATGGGGTGATGGGATGGGACATGAAGGAGCTATTTTCTGCCAAAGAGAAATATGAGTGACTTTCTTTCATTAATCTTACAACAATACTTCTTGATGAAAGTACTGACCACAGGAAAAGGGACAGGAGAAAGAAGAGATTGCCGTCATAAGCTTTTCAATCCCAAGAACCATCATCAAACAAAAATTTATCATATTGCGTCCTTTGTCCCATGTGAGCAAACACAACTTCTGGAGTGTTCAAAATCATGGTTTGCCTTCATACTTGGTTGCTCCACCCCAACTCAAATGTTAACAAAATCCTACAGGGCGCAGAGATGACTTTAGACATTACACAAGTAATGAATGCTACAGGACCTTTTCAATAGTTTATTTTGTTTAATTTCAATGACACCTGTGATGGTGTTCCTTTCTCTTCCCCTAAGAGACTAGTCCTATGACCTTTTCTTACCCTCATATGTAGACAGACCCTTTTGTCCAAATCTAGTCTGATCCAGAATATTTTCAAGTGATAAGTAAAACTTCTTTGAACTTCAGTAAGTTTTGAATCAGACTGCAAAAGCTGGGCTGATTCTTGCTACAGCTCCTATACTTACTGAACAATAACAAAATGAAATTATATTCCTTTGAACTGTTCCTTTTCTTACCATATTTCACAAACAAGAAGGATCTCTGCTTCCCTGAGACATAGGTACTTCAGATAACATTTAGAAAAACAATATTTTGGAAGATTAATTCTTTTTTTTTTCTTCCCCACCCTGATATCAAGTATTTTAATGATGTTTTCAGATTGTCCAAAATCAAACTTGCCAGTTTTTGACTGTTCTGTTTGGAGGAGGGAAGGGACAAATCCAGTACAGCTTACAAGCTAACTGAGCCCTCCAGCAAGTGTCAGCATTATCCAAGATAAACTCACATCGGAACAGACGCCTTAATTTACAACTAGGTTTTATATTCACAAATAATTTATTAAGATACAGAACATTCATCCATTGGGATTTAGAAATAAGCTCATATCCTGTACAGATTGCACATTTCAGCTTCAAATTGGAAACAAAGGAGTCACCAAATATTATTAACACAGCTGCAGTGTTGTAATAGATGCTGAGGGTGGCTTCCAGCTGAGACATTCTCAGCGTGTTGCTTACTGGCATGACCGCAGGAAGGGTCCCATTTGGCATGGGTTGAAGAGCCCTTTGGAAAGACGGGGATCTAGGCTGAATGTTTGGCTGTAGCAATGTGCATAAGCCTGCCTATAGACACATGCAGGTATGCTTGTGTTTTGGATAAAGCTCCTATGGCATTGACATTTACCTGTCACATTGACTGACCCAGAAATTATCAGACAGAGGATTCTCCTAATTCAGTGGATTTGCTCCAGTGTCTACATGCCAGTTTGCCAGATGAAACCTAATATGGAATATTAAATTGCAACAATCAAAATCCATTATAATTCTAGCTTATGTGCAGTGTTTCTACCGTGACATTTGTGCTGATTCCTTCCTGTGCAGAAAGGGTCTGTTTTAATATGATACAGGCCATGCTTGGGGACGATTGCTCCTTTTGGAAAATTGACACTAGTATTTCTCAGAAAATATCTGTAGCAAAAATAGCCTACAAAATCTGCAGGTAAAATCTTATATCCCAATCTTACCTGCAGATTTCTAGCAGGCATTTGTGGAGTACTTACTGGTCAACTGGAGTCTAAGACTGCTGCTGGGTTCATCTTGGAGGTGAAACTCACATATATCAGTAAATCTGAGGAATTCAGCTGATGGTTGCTAAAAAACTTCCAAACCGGTAGATTTAGCCTCACTTCAGATAACTGCTGCCTCCAGTCTGGCTTATAAAAATAAATACCTCTCATCTAGACATGGACTTGTTTACTTGCAAGAATGTTCAACTGGCACAAAAAATTGCACAGTACTTACTCAGCACTAGCTCCACTAGCTACTATGAAAACATCAGAATTGTCCTCTCTTTCCTACCTTGTCTTCCATAGGAAACAATGTTAGAACCTGTAACTGTCTTCTGTATCTGACTCAAAGAGCTCAGCATAATCTGAATAAGTAGACAAAGAGCATAATGATGAACACTGTGTTGGTTGTCTTGTCTCTTTGGATAATGTGCTTAAAGGTTGGTTGTGTCAGAGGTGGGATTTTCAGAGTCTGGACTCAGACAATTAAAAAAAATAAACAATCAAGCAAAAAAAATTTTTGAAAAAATCAACTTGTTTGACACCCAGATGCAACACAATTTCTAGCATAAACTTGGAACAGCAAGCATATTTAGGCATATATGTAATAAAACAGGCACCACCACCACCTAAAATCAAAACAGAAAACCCTACTGTAATTAAAAAAAAAAGGGGGGGATTTTTTTGCACACACTTTTCCACGGACCTGATGAAAGCCTGAATCATAAATGAAAGACGTTAATAACATTGTCTGAAATTATGCAAAATTTTCAGATAATATGTTGCTGACACCTGTGCGTGGATGTGTGAACAGGTAAGTAGAGAACTTATGGTTCCCTTCTATATTGTCAAGAGTCTGCAGAGCAGGTTTTCCTTAGCTACAGCAAGTTTGAATGTAGATTTTGCTATTTATTCATTTGTTTTGCAGCAGAAATAACTGTCCAAGGACTGCCAGATTGGTCCAAGGACCAAATTATTTCCAAATTCTTAAGCATCATATAGACATTTATCGAGACAGTCAGTGTCTGAAAAATTTCTCCATGTAATGACAGAAAGGAAAAGGAAAGAATACTATAATTTATTTGCAAGTAGGAAGCTAAAGGTCAGACAGTAAAAAGCTTCTGTTGTGAAGTCACATGGGAGACTTGTCCTAAGGGCAGGGAATGAGGAAGTTCTATTTCTCATCTCATCATCTTTACCATATGACAGTTCTTCCTTAAAAGTATGCATTCTTCACACAGATGTTACAGAAACCAATACCTTATATGTACCAAATATTTCACCCAAACTGTCCACTGAGTTATGAAGTACAAAGGTTTGCAAGCACTTTTGCTTTGTGGACACTTATATACCTTTTAGTAAGCAGGGAGAACACTAGGGTTCAAAATGTTACTTCTTTAATAGGACATTTTCTGCACATAGTTGAACAAAGACCTCCAGCATTACGCATTGCTTACATTGTTCTACTTTATTCCATACTTATTTGCTCATGATTCATTTAAGATTGTGTTAAAAAAAAAAGAAAAAGACATGGAAGAATTGAATTGTAAATTAAAGAAAAGTACACAGATGTGCTGCTTTCTCATTTCTTGTCTGAACTTTGAACTACAATGTTCTTCAAATGGAAACAAGTAAATAACAGCACAGAATAATAATTCCATACAAGGCTCATGCATTTATTAACAATCAAATCCTGCTACAAAAACTGAGTGCTCTATCATCCAAAAAGGAAAAAATAAATTTACTTTGTCAGCTGCTAAACAAAAATCTTACCTTATGCTTGAATTCAAAGGGCTTGAGACGTTCTGTGTCTTATTTTTTCATACCTTGTAACTACCAAGAAGGCAGTTCTCCACTATTTCACAGGAGAGAATAGGGCATTCCATCTACTAAGAGAATCTAAATCTCCATGTTATTGAAGGGAAAAAAAAAAAAAAGTTGACTCCACACAGTTTGAAATTAGCAGCAAGGCATATGACCTGAATTTTAAAAATGTGTTTAGAATGAATTTTTTTTTTTTTAATCCAAAATTACATTTGATGTACCAAACTATTTAGAGGCAATGGAAATAAAGAGTGAACCATTCTATCCAGTAGTTCATGAATATCAGAGATAGTAAGAGTAGTACTCGGGCAGGGTCTCTACATAGGGATAATTGCAGACTAAATATGGCTTTATATTACCTTGTACAAAAAATCATTTTAAAAGGTTCCAGATTCCATAGAGACATATGCTGGAAAAGCACTTAAGAATTCTTTTGTGTGGGGAAATATAATTATTTCCAAAATAATGGCAATTATAAATGATTAAGCAAATATGTAGTTGTATACTTTTAAAAAAGTATAAGTTGGTGATATTGATGTAAAATAATGAGAAGGTTTCTTTATATTACTGAATGTTATCAGAGAGGAGGAATACAGTGTTAAACATGACATAGCAGAAACTCAGTTATATACTGAAGCTTTACCTATACATCAGAAAGAGGAACTCATAAATCTCTTCAGAAAATAAGATATACATTTAGTTGAGACTGCATGGATACTGGATGGATAGATAAATGGTGTTATAATAAAGGGTTGATTTTCCTCTAGAGAGGGGACATAATTAGTATTTATACTTTGATGAAGGCTAGACCCACATTACCACTGCAGTTTTTGCCACTGGAACTGTGCAAGCGTTCGCACAAGATCTTCAGCTGTTCAATGTCTATTACACATTCCATCTGTGTGTGAGCAAGGAAGCATATGAGTCTCCTCCACTACCACCTGTGGAACTTGCACTGTACTTAGCTTAAACTGCAGCTGTTTATAACCCCGATTTTGAAAGTCCCTCTGCACATCCCAAAGATGGTAGTTCTGTGTTTACAAGCATTTTCATAGACTAGATAATGTCCAGACCAGATTCTTGGAAAGGAGACATCGTCTTATGAAACTGTGAGGTCATATCCTTGCATTAGTCCAAAATTGGACACTTGTGAAGGATTGTTCTACTTTGCATTTGTAGAGCCTTCTTTGCTGAAGATCCAGAGCAGATCTCTAGACCATCATGTCCAAGTGTAATTCTGCTGTATAAGATTCTTCCAAAAGTAATCTACTTGCTATTAAAAAATCTTTACCAAAAAACAAAACAAAACAAAACAAACAAAAAAACCACAAACATTGCTGAAGACAATTAATTTTTCTCTATAGGAACATCCATTTCATTCATTATTCCTCTTAGTTGTCTACACTTAATAAATCAGTTGCTCAAATAAGGAGATCCTTTGCTAAACTAATGTATTGGGTTTGCATGGCAAGGTTTTGGGAGCAGGGGGGCTACAGGCGCAGCTTCAGCTAGAAGCTTCCCCTATGTCAGATAGAGCCAATGCCAACTGGCTCCAAGATGGACCTGTGACTGATCGAGGCTGAGCCCATCAGTGACAGTGGTAGTGCCTCTGTGATACCATATTTAAGATGGGAGAAAAAAAAACAACCGGATACAGACTGCTGCTGGAGTGAGGAGTGAGAATATGTGAGAGGAACAACTCTGCAGACACCAAGGTCAGTGAAGAAGGAGTGGGAGGAGGTGCTCCAGGAACCGGAGCAGAGATTCCCCTGCAGCCTGTGGTGAAGACCATGGTGAGGCAGGCTGTCCCCCTGCAGCCCATCAGCCTTAGCAGTGGAGCAAATATCTGCCTGAAGTCCATGGAGGACCACACGCTGGAGCAGGTGGATGTGCCCTGAAGGAGGCTGTGACCCTGTGGGAAGCCCATACTGGCGCAGGCTCCTTGCAGGACCTGTGGACCTATGGAGAGAGAGGAGCCCACGCTGCAGCAGGTTTGCTGGCAGGACCTGTGACCCTGTGGGGGACCCATGCTGGAGCAGTCTGCTCCTGAAGGACTGCACCCCACAGAAGGGACCCTCTGGAGAAGTTTGTGAAGAACTGTAGCCCATGGGAAGGACCCATGTTGGAGAAGTTCATGCAGGACAATCTCCCATGAGAGGGACTGCACGCTGGAGCAGGGTCAGAGTGTGAGGAGCCCTCCCCCTAAGGAGGAAGGAGCAGCAGAGGCAGCGTGTGATGAACTGACCACAACCCCCATTCCCCATTCCCCTGTGCCACTCTGGGGGAGGAGGTAGAGAAAATAGCGAGTGTAGTTGAGCCAGGGAAAAAGAGAGGGATGGGGGGAAGGTGTTTTAAGATTTGGTTTCATTTCTCACTATCCTACTGTGATTTGACTGGTAATATATTAAACTAATTTCTCCAAGATGAATCTGTTTTGCCCATGACAGTAATTGCTGAGTGATCTCCACGTCCTTATTTTGACCCATGAGCTTTTTGTTATATTTTCTCTTCCCTGTCCAGCTGAGGAGGGGAGTGATAGGGTGGCTTTGGCGGGCACCTGGCATCTGGCCAGGGTCAACACACCACAACTCTGTAGATGAATATTACAATGTGAGCACCAAGGATTTCCAAACATCTCAAAGGCAAAAAAAATAGGGAAAGACAATGAAGGGTATGGGGTAGAAAGGAGATTAGGAAGATGTAGTGCTGCTAGTGCCTACTCATGTTATGAGACTTACTAGGTGCTTTGTTTCTCATGAATGTGAAATGCTGTCCTCTTTTAGAAGCACAGGCATGTCCTTACTAAGGCGATACATCGGTTATTTGTAAATGATTGAATATGATCTAGAAAATGTAAAGAGTTCAAAAGAGAAAACAAATACAGTTAATGGCAATATGGGCATGTCAGATTCAGTTCCTTATTTTGACCTCAGGCCATGTTTGGAGGAGCTAATACAGGCACCTGTTTTGGTCTGGGTGCTGTCTAAGAAAGCAAGCAATAATCCTGATCGCACACCCAGACCACAACTTGATGGTTTATTTCAGAAACCTTGTTCTGGCATCTGAAATGTAGATGCCTGGCACCAACAGGGTGTTTCTAGGGATGTGATTTAGATGCACAGGCTCTTTGTGCAGTGAACAGAGGAGTTTTTGATGCCTCTGAAGAGTGATTCACAGTGTACTAGTGAAATGTCTCCCTTTTCATTATCTGGGTAGGAGCCTAAGCATTCCTGTTGAATTCCTGAATTTTCCTAAGCTGAGCTGCTAAAAAAAATTGCTAGGAGGAACATAGGCACAGGGACATAGAAAGAGCTACCTAGATCTGAGTTTCACAGGAATACTTTCAGGATTCAGATCAGATGCAATCGTTAAGTGAATGGCAGAGTGGTTATGATTTACACTGCAACTAGTGGTTATGGCTTATGCTAAAATATGAAATATCTCAATTCTTGACAAAGAGTGGGGAGAATCACAGATGATCAACTCCCATTTTGCAGGAAAATACCCTTACCGTAGGTCGGGCTGGGAAGAAACACCACTCTTAACTTCTCAAAGAGCTGGATAGGGCTTCACGTGTCTAAAGCAAAATGCAGCATAGTAACACTTAGTGCTGTAAATATGTGGAATTAAACAGGAAGGTTTTATGTTTGGCTTGTAAGAGGAAGTGTCAGCCATCCCTTCCCTAACATTTTCTGTCAGCCATCCCTTCCCTAACATTTTCTTTCAGCCATACCTTCCCTAACATTTTCTTTCACACGTATTAAATTCCCTTTCTAGAAGACTCAAAACCAGGAGATAGGAAGCAGGTTGTGTGGGAAAATAAGCAATGCTTCCAGAAGCAATTTCTCTGCTAAATAATGGAAAGTCTCCCTTGCCCTTGCTCAGACTGTAGGGGTGAGGTTATAAGGCATCTTCTGGACTATCAATCCAGTGCCATTTAGCACCAGTTATCTCATTTTGTGTGCATGCTCATTTTATATCTACCATTCCATAAGAATATTAAGTATATCATTATGCATATTCAAGACTGAAAATATTTCACTCTGAAGCTTCCTTGGGAAACCATCTTTCAGAAAAAGAGTGCTTTCTGCTGGTTTGTGGATCTGACTACATTTTTAATTTCAGAAAAGTAACATCTTCTAATTCAACCTGTGAATATCCAGAGTTCAAAACCAGCCTGCTGATTAAGACACTCCCTGTTCTACTTACAGAACAAAAAACATGAAAGAAAAAAGTGGTGGCGGTTGTTGGAAGGCATGTGTATGAATGGAAAATATTCCAATGCAAAGAGTCTGGTTTTGCAAAGATTTTTATTTTCTTTTCTTTTCTCTCTGATTTTTTTTTTTTTTTTTTAAGGGAAACTGCTGTCGTCTTTGTGGAACGTGGTTAGCAGCTCTGTTTACTTCAAAAGTAATCACTTCTTGATTCAAACTGCTTCACCAGTAAATAGAATATCTTAGGACATTAATTATATGGGAGAGAAGTCTGTGTGAAGGAGCTGTTACAATTCATTACTGTACAAGAACTATCCAGAGAAGAGAGAAAATGTAAGGATAGAGATAATTGTTATTGCCTCAGCTTCTTATGGTACTGGGATAGATGGATTGGAAATGGGTTATCTTTCTCCCTTGTAATAAAGTGAGTACATACACAGAGCACAAAGAGGAAAGTCAAAGTGTAGCCAAACAGCATTACATCAGTGGAGCTGCAGACTGTCTGCTGGGAACTCAGAAGAGCAAGGCAATTGCAGGTGTGATACTGTGCTCAGGGATTAACCTGTTAGCAGCTGGGTTTCTCCAAAAGCAAGAAAATAAATCCCACAATTTAATAGCCAGAGAATAAAATTGAAGGAAGCTATTCCAAATTTCAGATGGCTATTAAACATTTCTGCTGTTTTTTTTCTTTATTCATGATGCAATGCTTTAGGTCTGTGTTCATTCACATGCCCAAGTGTAAAGAGTGGGATATTACTTCCCCCTTCATAAACAGTTGTGCACGGCTGAATTAATATGTGCCTGCAACTTCATTTTTTCAGTGTTCAACACTGAAAGATCAGTATTTATCACCCTATGTAAAGCTTTTAAACTAAAAAGGTTTCAACTATCAGCAAATCTCTGTTGTTTAGACCACTACTTCTAGACAGGTTGAATAATAAAATAAAAGTACTGTTCATGTACAATTTACTCATATAATGCTTGTGGTTCATATCAGTGTGTGTGAAAGATTAACAATGAAAGAAAGAGAAGAGAGATCAAGTTTGATATAGTTTTTAATAGATTTGTATCAATGTATTTTGTAGACAATACTGAGAGTTAAAAGAAAAAATTAAATAACTTCTTCCTCACCCCCTTCCCCAATCCCAAGCAAAACTCTATTGAAAACTGCTAGAGGGGAAGGGAAACTGCAGATTCAAATGAGTTTTTCAATTCCAAAATGGAAAATTTCACCTTTTCTCTTTCCTTTACAGTTCTGGAGAAAAGAAACATACAATAAACCAAATTTTTTTTTCATCACAGAAAAGGTGTTATTAACAAAAATACCGACAGCTATGCCTGTATATCCTGTAGCTATATATGCACATCCATGCATGCAGTCTTTCTCTCACCTGTTTTGGACTGCAGCACTTGAGTTTAAGATTGCTAAAGTATTTGTAGATGTCTCTTTAAATGATAAATGTACTTCCCCATTCAATGTCTTGTATCTTATTCCAATTAATTTGAAGTATACTCCAATTACCATGCTCAGTAAGATTTTTGGTTGTTTGCTTATTATGAAAATAATTATAATAAAAAAGATGCTCCACATTATAGAATTTTTATTTGTAAACCCATTCATATTTAAAGAACAATGTTTCATTCCAAACCTGATCAATGATTTTCACTTGGGTCCTACCCTCCCATTTAGGCCAATATTTAGAACATGTTTCTACACTGAAGTATTCCCACTAGAAAACTTGCTAGTCTAAAAGTGTGCAATTTATTTCAGTTTAACTAGGCCATAACAATGCCCTCAAGTGGATACATATCTGTAATCTCTAGCTGTTCATCAGAGTGCTGTGTTTTCAAACTGACAGCTGAATTCTCTAAGTTGTCTAGTATAGTTTCAGTCTGGTACTCTAACTACTTTTCAGGGAGGGCAGGAACACATCCAAAAATTTGTCCTGTGGCCATGAAACGTTCTGTGAACACCCTGTAGCACACTCTAAAGAAGCAAAAGCACTCAGAGACAAGTTGAAATAATTCAGATACATTTACAGACTTCTGTGGGAGGAACAGGACAGTGGACATGGATCTGATGTGTCTTGGGCAAGATCAAAGCTGGAAAAAGGCATCTCTCAGATAAGAATGATGACAGACACCGGTGTTTCAAACATGAGTGGTGATGATAGATGGTGATGTCTCATGGCTATAGAACTTGTATTAGATGTAACTAGTCAAGGATAATATATATTTACATAACATACAATACATAATTTACAGTAATATACAATACCTCTGCATGTCCCAGGTGAGAACCTTTGCAGCACTCTGTGCAAACAAGCAAGGTGTTAAAGGGTTTGCTGGGAGTTTGAATTTGTGCTGGGTTCAGAGTCACTGTGCATAGGGAATGAAGTCTCAGGAGTGGCTCAGACGCAAAATAGCTCCCTTACAGTGAACGTCTCTTGGCTAAAGCTCATTATCTTTTACCATTTATGTAGAAATTGTCATAGTCTGTTTGGCATTTTACATTTACAGAATCATAGAATCATAGAATTGTTAAGGTTGGAAAAGACCTTGGAGATCATATAGTCCAACCAT
>VZTL01021111.1:0-36909 GCA_013400535.1 Scopus umbretta
CCCCCCCCCCCCTGCCGCCCTCAGATAATAGTGTCTTTTTATCTATATCACAATTAATGACAGCTCCTAAAATATGCAAAATAAGGGGGCTGTGAGGTTGTATCAAGCCCCAGTCAGCCTGCAAATATGTATAATATATTTACCATACCGCAGGTTGAGGAGTCACTGAGTTAGGTTGATTAAAGTGAATCTATCTGAAACAGTGTTTTTTATCTGGTAGTCATAATGTGAATGTTAAGTTTGTTATAGTATAACATTAGAATACTCCAAAACATCCTGGTACTTGCACTCTGTAGTCTAATGCAGTGAAATTTCTTAGAGAATCCTGCATAAAAGCCCGTTTCTAGTGTAATGAAAATTGGGCTAAGCTGTGTTATTGGTTGCACCTTGTTAAAATCTCTATGTAATACTGAAAATATGTGTAGAATATAAATATTTGTAAATTCATGGTGGGAAAAAGCTTGACAGTTATGGGAGTAGCACCGAAATGAATCAATCAATTTAAAAAAAATTCAATTAGAAATCCTTCCTTTATTCAAAATCACAGCCCATTTCTTTTGAGCACATACAGAAGCAGGTATGGGCTCATGTATTTCTTGCATGTGTGGGGTATGTGTGCTCTGGATTCTGCATAAGGGAGAAAGAAGACAGATGTACCTTTCTGTTAGCGAGACACCAATTTAAGAAAGGAAGGTAGGAGCTGGTAAGAGTAAGACAGTAAGCAGTTATTTAGAGGAGGATCATTGCTATGCTCAGCTGACTGCAGTGGGGAAGGCAGAGGTCTGTTCGGGAACACAGAGCTTGTAAGAAATGTACACTGATTATGAAAACCTCTGATTTCTTATTGCTCATCTTTGTTCTCCACCAGAGCGCAGGGATTTGCATAATGTGTGGTTGTCAGCTAGAAGTGAAGGATAGGTGAAGGCAGATAACTTACTAACTCATCCAGATGGAAACGAGAGTGCCTTTTGTAAGTCAGATGGCAACGGTACGCTGTAAGCCGATTTCAGGAAAGGCAGTAAACTCCCACTCATGGAAATATTCACTTCCCCTGGCACAAGCTAAAACCCATTACAGAAATATATTTCTCCAAATGTCCTGCTGGTTGAGAAGCTAATCAGCTCATGTCTGGCCACATCTGGGAGATGATCTGAGCAATATCTGAAACTGTCACTGAGGAAATTCACTCCAAGTACTTTATGATGGTGCAGAAGGCTGAAGCTAGAGTGTGATTAATAGGGAATAAAGGGGAAACTGGTTTTTTGAAATTGTACATTTTAATAAGGCCAGTATGAATGCATGGTTCTAGGGATGCAGTATTTCTCAAACAATCTGGGTCCCAGGTTTAAGGAACCCATCAAGCTTATGAAATAAAGTGGTTGCTGGATTATTTTCTCAATCCGCATTTATGAGAGGGAGAGGGAGCTTAAATAGCAGTGTGACATCTGGTACCAAGTGCTTCCCTCTTTAGGGGTATGGGATGGTTACTCTATGGATGGTTGTTCTTCCACTATACAAATATGTGAGAGACTTGCCTCAGAAATAACCACAAGGGAAACAAATATGGACTATGCCCTGTGAATGTAATTCTCAGTATATGAAGGTGGAATGTGAGTGGAATGAGGCTCAGGCAGGTAAGCGGCTCTGCTGTCTGTAAGATCTGAATAACTAACAGCATGGATAATCTGACTGGCATAAACCAGACTGAATAAACCACGGGAAAATGAACCGCAATGGTGCAAGAAGAATGCATTTTGAAGAACAAGTAAGCAAATAGCTTTGAAATTTATTAGGTTAAAATTCTATGCAGGTAAACTAAGTCTTGCTTTATTCATGGAGACATTATTAAGATCTTCAGTGTTCCACAAAGCAAATTCCAGATAACGTATGAGTATACTCAGTGACTGGTAATGAACATGACAAACAAGGCCTTATATTGTTTCTGAAAAACAGATGTTAATATATAGCACACACACATATAATAATTCAGGTCTAGGAGCTCACTCCTTATTTGCTGATATTTGAAGTATCAGTGTTGGAAGCAAACTTAGTATGCTTGTCTTTAACACCGTCATATCTAGTTTGCTCATAAATGGGGAAAGCCAAGGATTAGTGCTACTAACCATTCAGATAATTTGACATAAAGTGTAACCCATGGTAACACAAGTATTCATTACCACATTTTTATTCCAAGAAACCTGCTTTTAATAATTGATGCAAAGTATGTGTTGCTGCCACAGTTCATTGTTTAATTAGTTTTTTGATCAAACACATTAATGAAGGAAGACCTAATAAATCATGCAAGAGCAGTACTTAGTTAATATGTCTTGCATTGATTAATGGTAACATGAAACCACAGCAATCTTGAAACAGTAGTTATATGTGACCATGCACAACTACAAGGGCACCTTCAAACACAAAAAAAAAAAAAAAAAGAAAAAAAAAGAAAAAAAAAAGGAAAAAGGAACGACATGAAATTCTCTTAAAAATCAGTGTGCCTGGGACATTCCCTGACTTGCTCTGAGTTCCAGGCTGCAGCTGTGATGGATTAAAGGTATTCTGAAGCCCAAGTGAAAACTGGATCTCTGTGGTTTGGCAGCAGTGCTGCAGGATGCTCCGTTGTGGTTGGTGCAGGGTGGCGGGAAGGGGACTCCACAGGGCATAGTGTGGTGCCATCCCTCTCAGTCATCAGGAGTTCTGAGATGAGAGTAGTTGTCAGTTTTGATGATGGCAGACAGTACACCTCTTCTTGCTCCCAGAGAACATATTTTGAATCATCATTTTACCAGCCCCTAACATTAATACTATCCACTACTTTATTCTAAGCTTAGGGTCTTCTGGCTGGTTTATGGTACTGGCAAAAAAGCATGGCTGGAAACCAAAGGTTTTGAAGGTGAGCAAGAGTGACATAAGAGAAATATGGAAGAGTGAATGGAAAAGTTATGTGCAGGTGATAAAAAGTGAGGCTGTCACCACTTCAGGATGCTCTGTTTGATGTTAAAAGGTATGTGACTATGCTTGCACGTGATGTATGGAAAGGTAGGATACCCAGACCTCTTGAGCCTACATAGGCATATTGAGCTTTCCATTTTAATTTAGCTTCAATTTTTAACTTGTAAGCTGCTGATGCCTATTCAAGATCTACATTTCTTCTGGTGCTGTGCCCTCCCCTCACTCCCTGCATGGACTGATAGTACTTTTCCAAACCCTCTCAACCTGCCTGCTCACCTTCCACAAAGCTTGTGGCAATGGGCTCAGAAGAAGCACCTGGCTGAGAGAGCTGCCTTGATGCTGCTGCAATTTGGCCTGTTTATTTGGCTCTATATCCAAGGAAGGTTTCCAAGACTGCCTCTTTCCCACTTATCTCTGGGCATTTGTGGGTACATAATGCTCAGCTGATCAGCCATATTTGCAGGCTCTGGAGCACCAGAAGAACCAGATAGGCATTTCCAGTAAGTGGGTGTAAAGCTCCTGAGTTGCTCCAATGCTTTGGAAAATGCCAGTAGCCCATGATTGCATCTTTATGTGCTGAAATAGTCTGAAAAGTCTTGTCATAGCTTCCTCCATGTCCCACTGCTGGTGTACATTACAGCAAGGTCTTCCTCAGCCTACCCTCACCAGCAAGGCAACTGTTTGCCTTGATTTGTCTTTCCAGTATCTCCCTAAGTGCTTGCTTCCTGAAGCAGGTGCTTGCTTTTCCTTTCCTTGTACGGCCTCAGAGGAGATTACCCCACAAATAGCTATGATTATAGCATATGCAACCAGCTTCTTGAAAATTGTTCCTTTTGCTTTCCAAACAAACAACAGAAAAAGGAGGGAACAAGTTGTCCACCTGCCAGAGGAACTGAGGGAGCTGACCTGGTTTCCCTCAGACACAGCCGTAACTGCGAACGAGAGAATATGAGTTCGGTTGGCTGAGCCTTCACAAGCACTTTATTCATGCGTTGCAAACTCCACTACCTTCCAGCTAAGAGAAAAGGGAGGTTACTGTCTTCTTTCTGCAGAACACCTTCCTACATATCCAAAAGGAACTTCTCTGCAGTTGCTCCTTTTAAGCTGATTTCCCATGAGAAAAAAAGTGATTGTTTACAAGATTCTTGGATGAGGCAAGAAACACAAATTAGATTTAGGATCCTGTTGTTGGAGCAACTCTGGAAGGGGAAGCTTGTAGTCATTACCAAATATAAGATAATATGAGATGTTTAAAAATGTTCATGGGTGGTAGGGGAAATTCAGGAAACTTGTATGAAAAAATGGTGCTGGACTGTGTATATTTGATTGGATATGTTTTAAAGAGGCACGACACAACAGCTCAGACTACCTTTTCATTGACACTGATGACAGACGTTCTCCTTTGAAGAGTGAAAATGAATTCAGGCAGCTTGACAACATTATGAAACCAAGGGCCAAAACCCCAGGGCATGCTAGAAAGGAAATGGAAGAAATGCCATAAGCAGACCATTTTTAGTTTTGTGCTAAAGTTCCTACTAATTAATTTTGGTAGAATTTCTTGTTTAGCAAGCACTTTCTAGTTAAATAGGGATCAGCTTGGAAACATTGGCAGCCTGTGAGAGATCATATCTTAAGCTAACTGTCTCAAAGATTGTTTACAACCCTGGTGAGCTCATCCTAAGACTCCTTGATGGTTTAACTGAGCTCAGAACAGATAAGGAGCTACCTGACACCAGTTACGGCCAGGGTCAAAGAATGGTCATGGCACTTTGAGAGACATACTTAGGCACAGACGACCACCCCAACCTGCAGAGGCATGCGCAATCCACAGCAAATGATCACGCAGTAATTGCGTGCACTCCACGGGACCAGTGTGCCGAGATTGAGAGCATATGCAGGAATGTAGGACGTACCGTTGTCTGGGAAACAATCTCCCTGAATACCTATAAAGGGCTGTGCCTTCAAACAGCGATGGGACCCCCACCACCGAAGTACACAGAAACTACGGACCAACAGGACGCCACTGGATCCATGGTGGTGACTATCTCTTGTGACTCTATCCCGACTGCTTGCTAAATTTTCTTTTCTATTTCTTCCTCCCTCTCCTATCACTTTTTTATACAACAACAAGGAGACCCTTTGTTTAGATAAGTGATCAATAAATCTCTTTGATTATCAGCATTTTANTTATTATTATTATTATTATTATTATTATTATTACTACTATTATTTTCTCTTTCTCTGCTGTCCTATTAAACTGCCTTTATCTCAAACCACGGATTTTAGGTTTTTTTCCCAGTTCTCTCCCCCATCCCACTGGGGCAGGGGGAGGGTGAGCGAGTGGCTGTGTGGTGCTTGGTTGCCGATCGGGGTTAAACCACAACAATGGGTTCAGAAATAATTTTCCAGCTTTGTGTTGTCATTGCAGGTCAAGTCATTGTTCAGATTTAATGGAGATAAAATGCATCATCTTTCTCAGAAGGGAAGAGAGAGATAAACAAGGGTGATAATGAGACGCAGAAATAGGATGAAGGGATATTTATGGTAGGATATTTTGACAACAACTTTGGTTTAATTTATAAAAATTGAACCAAGTAAGACTAAAGTGGGCAACCTGCAATCCCAGACTATCTAGACTGGGAATAACAGGTATTTACATATGTCCAGACACAGCATTCAGAAGGTCATCTCACTTCCTATCGCACTCACTTAAAGAAACTTGAGATATTTTGTGTCCACGTGTGTCAACCTCTGTTCCTGAAGCTAAAGGCTGAAAAGCAGACCTGGAAGAGGGCTCTTCTGGATTTCTTTGAGGGATGAGTTTCAAACAAACCTGGTTCATTCTTCTGTTTATGGCAGCTTTTCTATTTCAGCAGACTTGCAGAGAGGCAGGGTTTCACTTCAGGTGTTTGATCTCCAAAACCTCAGATTCTTTTTTTCTGACATGGTGGAGTAATTTTAAATACATTTCCTTTAAATAAGGAGAACAGTAATTGCAACTCAAGAAGAAAGAGAGATTCAGATTGGTTAAGAACTTTAGGGAGGCTTTAATCAGAAATCCAAAAATAGACTTTTCAAAACAGTTGACTTGAACTAAGCAAGTCAGAAGCAAAGAGATTTTTTCCTTTCTACAACAAATCCTCTAATGTGAAAAGAAAGCTTTGGACCTCCACCTTTTACTTCATGGCCACAAAAATAAGTGTATTGAAATGTTTCATGAGAAGTGATGTGAAGAGACAGTTGTCCATGGAAATAGTTTTCCACTGCTTTCATCAATTCTAGTAATCGCTTCCCCAGCTTCGTTAACTAAAAATTGTTTCCTGCTTTTTTTTCTGGTGAAAAGGCAAGACTTTCAAGGGTCTTTTTCTGCCCCCAAACAGAAAAATCAGGTGCCACTTTGATCCTTCATCAATCCACCAGTTCATACATCCTGTGGGAAGAAACTGAAGATAAAAGTGTGTGCACAAAATGTTGGTTCAGTGTGAAGTTTAACGGAACCTGAAAACATCACTGGCTGTGTTAAAAACAAACAGCAGCACTTGCCAGAAGTACAAGGTCTGAACAAAAGATGAATATGGCCAGTGAGAGTGGGGTCCAGGTCATTTGTCTTCCAGTCCATGCAGGACACATCTAAAGACATGAAGGGCTTACCTGGTCACCTACCTGCAGTGAGTGGAACAGCTTCACAGGTCTTGAGGTGGGCTCTGTGAGAGATGAATAGAAAGGATGCTACCCACTGAACAGAAAACACCTACTCTCTTTGCATTATGGCAGATGCTTACCACACCATGCAAATGAAAGTCCAAAGGATTGCCTGGACAGCCTTCCCAAAGACTGGGGGATCACAGAACAGGCATGCTTCATGTGTGCGTGGATCTCAGGTCACTTAGAAAAATGATATATTATGAGACATGAGACTTGACACAGTTGCCAGGTATCTGAGTTGTGATTTGGCTAATTGTTTTTTATTCTTCACCTATTTTAATAAACTTGGGAGTTACAGGCATAAAAGGCATTTGTGCCCTGAGACAGTTTGTTGCTAGAATATAAATGGTGACATCTGATCTGCATTGCCTGGTTGGAGGACAATAAATGACAAGTGAAAGCTTCAGCTATCTGTTCCTAACTGTCTAACTGGAACAACAGAGAGCTGATACACCTCAAGCTTTTGAAACTGTCTTTAAAAGCACAGATTATGGTAGAACATGTGTGTTGCTTTAGGGCCTCTCAAGAACAATGTACATAAAGCACCATGTGATCATTATGAGCTGCATTTGGACAAATTAATTCAATACGTTGTAAGGCTAATGCATGTTCTGGCCTAATGCATCTGTGTGGATGAGGTACAAGATTTTACGTACGGCTGTCTGGGAAGATTGCACATGTGACTATAGTTCTAACCACTGTTACTAGCTTCCTTCTTCAGGCTGTACAACCTTTAGGATTTGACACTCTTTTATTGCTTTCACTTGAATTGGGTTTTGTTTTGCTGTATATTAGTACCAAGTATGGTGATTACACAACTACCTGCCAACTTTCACCCTCATTCCTTCATTTAAAACTCTTCCATTCATGCCAACCTCAGCTCCCAGAGGCTATCTACTGCCTCTCTCTCAAAGTGCTCTGCTGAAAAGAGGCAGTATTTTGTTGGATGCTTTTCAGTGACGGAATGTCCCCAAACTTTCCTAATAGTATCAATCCTTACAACATATGGGAATCTTAGTTTCCTCACTTTTTTTTTCTCCAAGGACAGAAAGAATTTCACTGGCTGTGACCTGAAGGTTTATTTTTTTTGAGAATTTTCCCAGCCTGAGGGAGTTGTCCTTGGGAAGGTGGTAGTGTGGATTGCCTGTGCAGTTTACCAGCTTCTCCTTCCACCAAGTGTTGGAATTGGGGTCTGAACGCCATTGCTGTTCTTATACCTACTCCTCCATGGTGCTTATATCTGCCTTCTCTCTCCGGGCAACAAAAAATCAAAGTTAAGATTACTTGGTGGTAACCTTTAGAATCTCAAATCATCAAGCTATGAGGATCTCTCTTGCATGAGGTTCCTTAATCAATAAATGCAGGTCATCTTGTGTCCAGCTCTGCTGACCTAATTCATGGAAATGGGTTTATCAGCCATAGACTTAAAAACTGAGGACTGTATGTTTGTTAGGATGTTGTGCTTTTACCTGGAATGATAATTCTGAACACTGATTCACCATCTTTTCCTTAAAACAAAAATCACATTATTGAAACCAGTGTAGTGAGAAACCTTAAAACCCACTTGAACTATACAAACTTGCCAGATTTTAAATACTAATTTATAATGCCACGACGCTGGTGAATACAAAACACATAAGCATAGCCAGTTAGGAACAAACATTATACAGACACTTGTGATGAATATTTATGGGACTGAGTTTGCTGGCTGCATTTGCTTTTAAGTAGAACAAAACAGCATTAGAAGGATCTGACCAAAGAGAGACAATTACGTCCTGTTATTGCTAATTGAAAAACCTTGGATGAAGGGGTTTTCTGGCCAAATGCACACACATATACACAAGCTCATAGGACACATCCAGATATATGTACAGTAATGACACTTGTATAGTTACAACGTCATCAAGAGCCATTGGGAAAAACGTAAACATTTACCTTCTATCTTGACAGGACTGAAATCTTTTGTTTTGATAACATCAGAAGGTAGGCATTTGACCAGTGCAGTGTATTACAACAGTTACATTTAGCAGAATACATATTAGGGGTGCAGTGATACCCCTGCTGCCAGAGGAGAGACAGGGCTGAGCATTTTGAGGACCTCTTTTTTGCTGCTTGATATGAAAAGAGGGTTACAACTGCTGGATCATCCTTCCTCTGAATTTTCCCAGGAACCTGCTTTATTAGTTTAGCATTCAGTACGTTGAACTCTGTGATTTATATTGTTGTTTGAGATTATGAGAATTAATTCCTTCAGTCTTATTAGAAAGCATTTAAGAGAGTATATTCTGCTGGCTATACTAACATATCAGGTCTTTCTTCTATTTCAAGATGTGTTTTGCAGTTGCAACAAGTTTTCTCCTGGAATGGACTTTCATCAGAAGTCAGACATCTTACAGCAGTGTGTTGGTTTAGATGATATTTCCTGGACAAAAAGTCCTTTTAACATGAAGTCATTAAATGGACTGTGGTTAAGCTTACTGTAGGTGTCCCTCTTTTTGAGCTAACTTTTCTCAATTTTTATGTAAAATTCTAAAATTATAAGTGAAATTGACATTCTGGTCCTTAAACTATTGTAATGGATGAAGTCCATCTTGTTCACAGTATAAAGTATATGATTCAATACTTTATTAATAAAGGTAGGTTTTGTCAAGATTAGAAGGTGTATGCTGGTGTCAGTAGCAATAAGTAGAAAAGTTCAAGAATACACTAATCAAAGCTAATTTTAAAAAGCCTGCCGATTTATTTCTTTTCATATACATACATACACTTCACTGCAGACTGACATTTTTAATAAGGGTCATGCCGGGAAGTTTTCTGAATAAGGCTTTGGATTAAGCTGCCAACAGCAAATTTAAATGTTGTTCGCATCTGGCACATTAACATTTGTTTGCACTTTGTTGCATTCTTGAATCACACTGCAGACACTATGGCAAGCTGTCGT
This sequence comes from Scopus umbretta, assembly GCA_013400535.1. NCBI lineage: Eukaryota > Metazoa > Chordata > Aves > Pelecaniformes > Scopidae > Scopus > Scopus umbretta. Next base: position 9,599 of record VZTL01021111.1, read on the forward strand.
GTTGTAGGAATTAAAATGGGCAACAAACTTATGCCATGTCGTACTAAGGTATCTTTAGGGCAATTTGCAACAAAGCTTAAAATAATTTAAAAGCTGACTCTGAATGTCTTTCCTTGTGCATTGGGTTATGAGAGCACACAGAGGCATGAGAAAGGGTTTTCAATGCCATTTCTTCTTCCAGCAGATCATTATAGACAGATTTTTTTCTATTTCATGCTGAAATTTTTAAACTTATCCCCCCCTCAGCTTTCACCACCTTTGCTAAATAGTATCAACACTTACTGTGTCAGCTAGTGAAGAGTCAGTTATCCAGTTACTCTGAAGAGATGAAAGGATGAATTATTTGGTCTGGTCACCTGCTCTTGGTCTTGGAGAAAAGACAAGGTGGTCCTTGCTGCTGCTTGCAGCCATCTAGGTCACAGCGGAGTCAGTGGGCAGAGCAATGTGGAAACAGCTCAGCCCTGGAAGCAGAAGGCATATTCAAACACCACTTCTTCCCAGGATAACAGCCCAGGGAAAGTTGCATTAACTGGGTGCTGAATTATGCAAAAGCAGGTATATTATTTCCAGGTCTAAGCTGGTAAATCTGTGTCAATCCACACTGTGGACTTCCCAGACCAGGCCATTGGCCTTTCTTATGCAGGTGCCTGTCTGCAGTGGACTTTGCCATAGCTTGCAAGCTGATGCCTAGCATCTGGCTGCTCAGAAATTGCTCTGCTAATGACAGATTTGGAGGTCCTCACCAAAAAATTAGCTCCGTTTCAATTCAGAGAGATGAGCTGGAAAATGGCCAGGAACCACTGCAACTGTTCTGAGCATCCAGAGATTTTCATGGCAACATCGGATTCTATGAAATTAGTTTTGTCCAGTGTCTGGCCCTTCTGTACCACCTGATACATAATATTGGCACAAAACCAAGCTGATATGAACGGACCAAGAAGTAACCTTAGGCTGATCAGTAGAAGAACTCGATTAATTAGGAAAGCAGTGAGGTTCTGGAGCATCCTTGCAGATGAGACATGGGGGTATGCAACAGAGGCTATGGAGGTTTACTCTTTTAGCACTTATTTTATGTATTTGCTTAAAGAGCACATGGCAGCATGGAAGGCTGCTTAGTTGTTCCATGCTGGCAAAGTTGTTTCAGAGAAGAGGAGACTCCTTCTACCCTGAGTGCTGCTGGGCTGACTTGGTCAGGAGAAGCTTTTGGAGCCAAGATGTGGCAGGTGGGGTTGGAGGAGGAGGCAGAGCAGGCAGGGAGCCTGTGGCACAGGGACAGGCTACAAGACAGAAGCAAGTGGCTGCTTTCTACAAAGAACAGACTCACAGACAGGCCTCAAAGATGATGGAAGAGAGACATTTGGATGCCAGAGTTTTGCTGGAGCCCAGAAGCCACAAAATACTGCTGGCTGGGAAAACAGGATTGGAAGGAAGGACATGCCTTCCCACCATGGGCTGGCTGTAGGCTTGTTTTCAGACTTTGGTTGTTTGAATTTTATGCCCTAAAGAGCTATCTGGTCATAAATTGTAGAGCTTGGTAACCTTGTGGCATGCTCACTTTCAGAAGGCGGCAGCTTTCTACTTCAGGTCTCTGGCTGTTTCAGCATCCAAGGGAGAAAAGACCATGCTAGTTTTAAAACAGAGACTAATGAGTTTAATAAAAGCCCTGTAAGACATAATTGCCGTATTCTGGCAGCAGCTGGACTTCATGATCTTGGGGTCCATTTGGATGCATCCATGGTAGGGCATGGTGTCCATTAAGTAAGGGTATGGTGCAGGTAAGCAGACCCCAGTCCTATTGAATTGTTAGCACATTCTCTGGTACAGTTTCAGTGTTCAATCAGCACTCTTCCTAAAAGGCCAAAGCTAGCTTATGGAACAGCACAGGCCATGGACCATTCCTAATAGGTTATATGGATAAGGCTGTTCTGGCTTTGTGGAGTAGAAAGCTTAGGTGTAGGGGCACAACCTGTTCTGTGACTCAGCCTAGGAGAGGACTTGGTCCATTATGTTTGCTGGGGTAGACATGCACTGCTAGTGCTGCTTCATAGACAAGTATCTACTTCAGAGAAGAGTAAGCCAGAGCAGTTATCTATACGGCATGGAGACATTGTTTTATAGGAATTTCCTGGTAACAAGTAAAATGTATAGATAGCTATTTTCACCTGTATACAATAGAAGTGAAATTCCAGATGACTGAAGAGAAAGGAGTAAAATTGACTCCTGTAACCCATGGTTTATCCTGAGCTTGTTTAATCTTAAAGGCTTTCCCCTGAGCAGATAGTTTCACTAGTTTCCTAGCTCTGGTCTCCTGCTCAAGCCTGCTGACCTCTATTTCAGGCTTGACTTCAAGCATCTTCTTTCTTCCTGTGTACAGTTTTTCTTGTCCTGAGAATAGGAAAGGAAGTTTACTGTTAAATTGTGTAGAGAATGGGATAAATTTCCAACAAAACAATTAGAAAGAGGAAAGACATATCTAGAAGTCACTGGGAATAAGTCTTGTTTCTCCTTAGGAGGATTTATAAAATTTCAGTGTGCTTTATATTGTAACCTAGTGCACAGTGCATTGGGCCCTCAATGATGACCTGTTGGTTTGGGGCGTGATTATGCATGATCTTCTCTTCTTCTTTGGAGCCACTTTATAAAAATGTATGTTTTATGACTGAAAAGTAGCATGGCTTTTCTTCAGGGTGCAGCTGGAAGGAACCCATCTTCCCCCTTCCAATCTCCTCTATCATGTCTGTGCGAGGACATCACCACAGGAAAAAGAATCAGATCATCTCACAAAGGCCCTTCTGAGTCTACTGACAAGCTAAGGGAAGGTAGCACAAGATAAAGTTTTGGGGAACTGCATATAGATGCCTTGAGGGCTGAACTAAATAACGGTGAACAGGAAGATCCTGAGGCTGCCATTGGGCGCTATGGCGGTACAATAGAGACATCTGGAGTCAGATGCTGCTGCGGGACAAATTTCACCAGTGTTCAGATTTAGAAGATCAGGAAAAATAGTGAAATTCACCGTAAAGATGAATTTTTGCAGAGCTAAGTTAATAGCTGAAAAGGAACAACAAAAGAGAGAGTATCAGAGAGAGTCAGGATAGAGGGCAGTTTGTGTTGAAGGTTCCTTCTTTCTTCTCACCTAAAATTTCCTAAAAGTTGGACTTCCCTGTTACACTTTGCTTCTGACTTCTGCTACTTGCATCTGTGGCCATCAAATAAATGCAATATTAGCCATTGAGGGTGTTGAAAGTGAGTTCTTAAAGCCTTTCACAGATTTTTTTTCCAAGTTACCTCTCCTAATTTTGAATTACTTTTCATTTTATTTTGTGTTAGGTAGGCAATGTTTGTTCTAGCATTTGTATGTTTGTATATTTTTCTGTAAACAACTGCCTGGATTGTTTATGCCTTCTCCTTACTGGAGGCACACATAGAAGTTGAAGACCTATCTGCTTTGGGTTGGATTTTTTTTCTATTTTTTAAGTTAATTGTAACTAAATGTCACCTCTGCAGGGTGGGATCAGCTAACTTGAAAATAAAATACCTGGACATGATGAGAAACTTTGCTGCTTTTATTTCAATACTAGGGATGTTTTTTATTAATAGAGATAATGAGATCTCTAGGCATAGGAAAGCAAACAACTCCTTACTCACTACTGTATATAAAAGGAATAGCACAATCTGTTATGACCCTGAAAAACATTAGAACTGTGGTTTGAAAATAGGAATATCATTAGACATGTGCCTTTCATCAGTTACTCAGCCAGAGCAAACACACAACTGCCAAAGAGTTTGCCACACCATCTGGGTCTTTTAGTTTAAGAAAATCTCAGTACTTGTGACACAATTCTTTGAAGAGACTGCCGCTTTTCAGTTCTCTAAAGAAATATGTTACTCATGCTCTCTATTTCAAAAATTGGTCATCCTAGTTCAGTTAGTACCAATACAGTACGACAGAAAATTCAGGTATTGGATAGAAGCATGACCTTCAGCATGCTTTGGCAGAACAGTGCTACCACTGCAGTGAGTACAACCCCACACAGTTTAGCAGAGCCATAGACCTGGGTGAAGCTGGGTGCACTTACATGGTTGTGTTAGGCTGGAGCCTTCAGATACCCTCCTGTGCTGGTCTGCCAGCTGCTGGGGACAGAAGATACGTGGGCATTAGGCAATAGCAATAGGTGGGGTTTTTATGGCAGTCTGCTATGCAAGCTGGACTCAGAAGTTGAGAGGGGCCAGGTGTTGGACAACATGCTCAGTCAGTAGGGAACTGCTCATTGAGCAAACGTCTATCCTCACATTAGAAGCAGGCTCTGTTAACTGAGTCCAAAAGCCGAGTCTAAAAGTCAAGTCCAAAAACAGAGCAGTTCCACAATCCACACAACCCCCCCGCACCCTAAAAGCTTCCAGAAGAGTCTCTGGGAAACAGCAGTGCAGGGAGATAGAAAATGAAGGGATAATCTTCCCTGCTATATGTCTCCTGTAGTGAAAACAGATGGTGGTGTACCAGTTCATGAGGATTATAAAATAGCAATTAATCTTTCCTCAGACATGGATCAATGCCTCCTTCACTCAGCGTGTCATGGGAGGAAAGGGGCTTACCAAGCTTGGTCCCTGCTTACTGGAAGGTGGTACTGGCTGGTCACCCTGTCTTGCCATCAGTTATTAAAAGATTATTCCAGTGTAACTCATTGCCCTGGGATGCAGGAGTGCAGCACTGTATTTTTTTCAAATCACTATAGAGCGGCTTCTACACCATATTGTTTGGATGACATCCTAGTGGCTGGAGAAAGAGAGCAGTACTTGCAACTTGGAAATTGTTAATATAATAATTAATAATGTCCACCTTTGTGTTAAGAGTGAGAAAAAACCACAAGTGTTTGCAGACAGTTGTAAATAATTTCTGGGGAAGAGTTGATGATGTTGCTTAAATTAGAAATACAAATGATAGATCTAGCACAAGCTGGGAACACTCCTGACATTGCTGTAATGCAAGGGACAAGTCATTTCATGCTTCCTTGCTCTTGCAACACACGTGAGCAAATTGTTTCTGAAAGGTAAGATATTGGGGTGGTCATATGAATGCCAGAAGGCATTTATTTGCAGTTAATGTATGGCAAAGAATTTCTCTTCATACCTCTAATATGAACCTGGCAGTAGGGCCTTGGTAACAAAAAGCAGAGTTTGTTTTTGGCAGTATTCAAACAGTACAAGGGGTCTTAGATGATTTTGCTTAGTAGAAATCTTAAAATCAGTGCACACATGTTATGCAGACTGTGTTTCCACTGAAGATCCTTACCACAGGAATGAAACATTCCTTAAAGAATCATAGAAGGTGGAAGAACTAGATTCTGACAGTAAGTGGAGAAAACCTTTGAGACAACAGAGCACATCATTGGTCAGTAAATGGGAATTTTTAAAATTTCTTGGAGTAACATATCTCTATAGAACTGAGACGAATAATGTGCAGCTTCAGAATTGAAATTCTCATTGATGGCACAAAGAGATATTTTTATTTTTAGTTAGCAAAATCATGAGATGATTTGGACAACAAGCAGTAGATCCTTTAAGCAAAGAGATGTCAGCAGAATAAAGAAGAAAATACCACAGCAAAAAAACTATCAATCCATTGAAATTCATGGTGACATTTTTATTTAATTCACAGAGAAGTCTGCCATTCATAATTGTCCCCTTTTTAATAAACTTTTGTTTGTGTGTGTGAAACTTTCATTATTAGAAAACTAAGGAAGCCTGTGTTGTTTATCATCTTTTCTAGCTTGCTCTTAAATTTTAATTAATGTGTATTTAATTTGATAAATTAACAAATTTATAATTAAATGTTTATTTACTCCAGACAAACAAACAAAAAAATCTTCACATGCCCCAGTCATTCTTGACTCCACATTTTGAAAATGTCTTTGGAGTTTAGGAACCATATTTCTAGAAATGTTATTTTTCCATTTTCTGATTGGTATGAACTTTATAAGAGCAGGTGACAAGCAAGCAAACATTGATTGCTTATAAAAACCACGTAAAAACCTAATGATATATGAAAAAAACCTTAAAACTATAAGAGGATCAAGAAAAATCTGTTTTCCTAAAAAAAAAAGTCAAAATACAAACCATTTCTACTAAGTAAACAACAGATAAGAAATATACAGGTCTTTGTCAGTTTTCGTCCACCTTATAAAAAGTTTTTCACTGGAGTTGAAATTTCCCCTCCATGGAAAAGCAGCGCTTCTTATGCATGATGATTCCTTTCCTAGAACTTGGGTAGCTGCTCAAGAGCATAAGAATGGTTACGATTACAAAAATAAAAAAAAAGCAATTATACAGAAGTGTCTTCAATTAAGTTAATTTTATTTGGCCAGACCATGTACAGCATTGCTGTTGTTATCCCAGCCTAATATAATAGCGTGAATAATTCCGGCCTATTTCAGGAGTTTGTTGTGTTTGTTTCCAGACAAGATACAGAACATCACCGTTCTGTGCACTTCTTTCTGAAAGACACCTACAATTTTGCTGTGAAACATCTCTCCTTGATTCGTCTCTTTCAAAAGCCCGAACGAACACGGTTTCATCTCTCTGGCTCGCAAGTACTGTGTAGGCACATTGTACAGATATTATCACAGTCCCATTAAAAGTAATTGCAGGCAGTAATGCAGACAATTATTTCTGACTGAGTTGTTGATCTTTTCAGTTCAAGAAAACAATATGAAGATCTTCTGCCCTCTTTCCCTATCTTGTCCTGTTTAACTGACAGGCCAGCATTACTTACAATTTACTGCAGATTGCAGTCTCCTGTCAGGAGGCATTCTGAATTCAGAGCATGGTCTTACATTGCTTTGCTAAGGTTAATTAACCCTTCTTTTTGCTGATACCAGGAACAGAAATGTGAAGGAAACAAGAAACTGGCATAAATGGAAATCTGTCAATTACACTCTGCAAACTTGAGTTTAGATATTGTTTAGTGACAGTAATAAGAGAAACAAGTCTATCATCTCTATTTTGTAGAAAACATTTTTCCACATTTCAAGTCAGTATGCATCTGTAAAGCATACATGCTATGATTTTCATCTTTTAACTCTCTTTTTAAGCAGGACAGATTAATTTGCCTACTTTTGAGGCACCCTTAATTCTTAAATATTTTCCTTTTTATTTCTGTCCTATCTGTTAAGTCTTCCCCAAAATACTTCCAGTGTATGCCAGTTTCATTTTTCTTTATTCTACCTCTGTAGAAGTCCCCATCTTCCCCTAATGACTTCTCACCCTTTTTTATGCAAATTATTTCTAAGTTTCAGTTCCTACTGTTCCACTAAGTTTTGAGACAGGAAAAAAAATAATCATGCTCCAATAAGTCCAGAAGATCTGCATTTATATCAAGAACCATTTAAAGAGATGGTTTCAGTGAAAGTCATCCACAGCGTCCCACCAGCAGAAGGATGAATTCCTTCCCGCAGCTCCCTTATGGGAAAAGAGCCAATGCTTTTGAAGTCTTTCCTTGAACCCATCCCACTTATGGAGGTAGGGGTGGGTTATAATATAACAGTTATAATAGTTGTAATAGTCCAGGTCAAGCAGGATAGCTTTAAGTTTTACTGTAAATTAAACTGAGGAGGGAAAACCACAGAAAGGACACTGAGGTCACCACTCCTCCCCACTACAGTTGTGCCCCACTGTACACATGTTTGTCTGTCATGACTTCCTCAGTGTGAAATGGCTTTATATAGATTCAAATCCAGTTTTCCTTATGAACTGAATTTGAATTTGAATTGTTCTGGTTCTCTCATTATGTGTTTATCCATCAGAAAAGGTGTTCCAAAGTAATTTCCCTTCTCTACCTATGGCAGCTCTAACATGACTGTAGAATCAGGTTCCTGAGTGAAAGGTCCAGATAACTTTATGTAAGGGACATGTTCAACAAGCACTTATTTAGGTGTAGCCATAAATGAATATGGGAGCACTGATCAAAGGGCACCCTCGTGGTAGCTATGCTATGCATGATTCCCTGTGATCTTCTGGCCAATTGTGGAAACTTCATGTTAGTGTTAGTACATTTGAAATGTAAGTGCACTTCAGAAATCCCAGAAGGAAAATACATTGCTAGGAAATGTGAAAATGCCAAGAAATGGGTCTACAGAAATCAGGTTTCAGTGGGAGGAAATGGGACCTGAACTCAAAGTGTTTGTAGCAGCTGTAGAAAACCATGTTTTCTTCAGTATGAACCTTAGAGTAATAAAGGAAGCCTGCCAGCAAGACTCTTCATCCTTATCACAAATAGACCTTTGTTGATGATATTCCAGAATACCCCACAGTACCTCTCCTTGAACAACCCAGACTGTAGGAGAAAAATTATAATTTCATTTACAACTTAATGCTGTTTCTGGCATAGGAAGTGTGGAATTACCTACTTCTTTAATGCTTGGAGTGAATCTAATCTGTGGTTTTTTGTTGGTTTTTTTTTTTTTTTTTTTTTTTTTTTTTTTTTGACTAGACAAAGCTACTGAATCAAAATGGGATCTAGTAGAGCAGAGTATGATAGGTTAATTGGACCATTATTGTAGGATGATACAATGTAATTATCACTTCTGATTCTGATATAATGTGAAAGTGTAGGTTCACAGTATATTACAACCTATTGTAAAATCTCATGACTGGTATGAAATTAACCATGTTCAACATTGTAATTAGGAAAAAAAAATCTTAGTAAAGGTAGTGTTGGCATAACTCCAGTTCCTTAAAAATACCAAAACTGTTCTTCACAAATTCAGTATTCTGCAAGTTAAAAATAAGTACATTCAAAATGATTCTGTCTCTTTGGGACTAGACTGTAATTCTGCAAAAGGTACAATATTAACAGTAGACTACTTTGAAGAGTTACTCTAAGAATACACATCAAATTAGGAAGCTGAAAATTCCAGAATAGCCTAATGTCCTGGCTTCAGCTTAATTCAGAATTCATTTTCTTGCTTGTAGCTGCTATAGTGCTGTGTTTTGGATTTAGTATGAGAACAATGCTGATAACACACTGATGGTTTAGTTCTTGCTCAGTAGTGCTGACACCAGTCAAGGACTGTTCAGCTTCCCATGCCCTCACAGGGGCACAAGGAGCTGGGAGGGGGCACAGCCAGGACAGCTGACCCCAACTGGCCCAAGGGCTATTCCATACCATACGGCGTCACTCTCAGTATAGAAACTGGGGGGAGTTGGCTGGGGGGCAGCAACTGATGCTCAGGACCTGGCTGGGCTTTGGTCAGTGGGTGGTGAGCAATTGCATTGTGCATCACTTGTTTTGTATATTCTTTTATCATTATTATTATTATTATTTTCTCTTTCTTTGTTGTCCTATTAAACTGCCTTTATCTCAATCACGGGTTTTAAGTTTTTTTCAGTTCTCTCCCCCATCCCACTGGGGTGGGGGGAGGGTGAGCGAGCGGCTGTGTGGTGCTTAGTTGCCGATCGGGGTTAAACCACAACACCTACTATTTACATTCTTTATTTATTTCTATGAGGCAAATGAAGCCTCATTAAACAAATCTGTATGCATGGAGAATATTATCAAAGACTCAAAGGGCAGGAAGTCCAATCCCTCTCCCAAAGAACAGGGAGAAAGTTTTCACCTTTCATCGTTCCTAACTGACATGTATCTTGCCTACACTCAATCTAATGATGAAGACTTCAAGGCAATCTGTAGCAGTGCTTACCTCCAGATCTCTTTTAAGAATGGAGGCTATTGCCTGGGCTCTGTCTAGGACAAACATGTTGCTGAACTGACTTGGTTTCAACTGCGTCCCAAAAGTGCTAAGTGCCTAGAAATTTCAATGAAGGTAATGGTGACTTTTGCTTTTACACTGCAAATCAGAACATTTTACTTCTCAAGGTGAGAGGTAAATGATAAATTTCAATTCCTAACCCAACTAATCTTTAAAACACAGAGATGTTATCCAACTCGAAATAATTCTCATACACTTCATGATCTCATTGCAAGTTTGAAAATCCCCATAGCTGAACATTTACTATCTGTGGTGTTCTTAATATTTACATTACAGAGATTACTGAAATGGAACAGGAAGGCTCTAAGGAAACCTTTTTGGTCGCTGGGTGGCAGCTGTGCATATTATTGTGCTCCTAAATTTCAGTCTTCAATCTAGTTGACCATTTAGGTTGGTGAAATTAGTAGTTACAGTTTTTGCATTTGTGGAGGAAAGTTATGCAGCTGAAGTGAAACCTGTATTAACTCTATTGACATTTAACACTTTGAATAGGGAAAATGAGGAGAGGTTTTCCTCTTTCTGTCTGGTGTTTGTAGAGCTGAGCAGTGTTTGAAACTCAGCAGGATGGGTCTCTTCTCAGCCATTCCTGTTAATCAAGCAATTGATGTTTCTGGGAAAAGCAGGTCACTGGTCACCGCACCTGCTCCTTGGAGTTCTGCTCTTTAAGCCTTTTGGTTTCTGAATACATCTCACAATGTTCATAAACCAAGAGGTATAAAGATACAAACACTGTGAGAATATTCAGAAAAATAATTATCCAGAAATGCAGTGATCCCAAACACTGCTTCCACAGATCATTTGATTCATATGAGCCTCTTGATAGAGCTTTGATAAATTTATCTACTTCCATGTGCAATAGTGTCCACTACTGTTTCTCCAGACACAGGTATCTGAAGATGCAGTGACATTAGTATCCACATGCATGGATTGTGAAAGGTGCCTGTCCTTTTGATGGGAAGGCCAGTACACAAGGATACACAAAAATTTGAGTTATTACGGATTCAGGATAAAAGCAGGAGGAGATAGAATATTGATTGTAGAAAAGACCATACAAACCATGATGGATACTTTCCCCTTCAAACAACAGCAAAAAAATAGGGTCCTGAGAAACCTAAGCAACCTGAATGGACAGGGCAATTGCAACAAAAATTGGCATTGTTTGAGTGGGTGAATAGGACCAGATGACTTCCAGAGATCTCTGACAAAGTAAATTACTCTTTGACTCCACAGCTGTATTTTTACAACATAAAAAGCATAGAAAATTGCATTGTACAAGGCTTCAGGAGGCCATTTAGTCCCTCTTCTCCCAGTGCAATGTCACCTGTTCCTGTTTCTCAGGACTGAAGTATTAGGAATGTTCTCTGTGCCTGGACATCTTTACAGCCTCACAGAAATCTGTTCCAGAGTCCAACTATTCTTACAGTAGGAATTTTTTCTTGATGTCAGATCTAAATCTTCCTTGATGCAATTTAAGCCCATTATATTTTTCCCTAAACCCAACGCTGACAAAGACTGGTTAATTAATCTTTAGTTTTGCAGCTACCTTTTTTATAGATGAAGACAGCTGTACGTCACCTTGGGCTCCTTTTCCCTAGACTAAGCAACCCAGATTTCTTCAGTCTACAAGACATTTAAGCCTCTGATCATTCTTGTTTCCTTTGAACCTTCTCTAGCCAACGGATCTCAGGAAAACAAAGCCCCAGCCTGGACCCAGTCCTACAGGTGAGTCCTTCCCAGTGTTGAGCAGAATGGAGATTATTTGAACTGTTTTAGCAATGATGCTCCTCTTTGTAGGTCACAATACAACCTGACCATTTTAAAAACAGCATAATACCACTGACTGAACTTCAGCTGTAAGCATTTTAAAGCATTATCCTTACTTTGAAAGTTCACAAACATTTTCCAATTATCACATTGCTATTATTATGCCTTTTGGTGAGACACAGTTCTCTGCAGCAGCAAACAATTACAGGAGACCATTGGCTGCAATGCTGCGGCACTCAGGAGGGTTGTATTTCATAGGAAAATGTGAACAAGGACTTTACTATATGCCTCCCTGTCCTAAAGAAATATATGACCTTTTCTGAAAGGGCAGCAATGGATACTTATAGCCAAGTAATAATATATTAGCATCTATTTTCAGTTAATTATTGCAAATGCTAGATCTTATTTTGTCATCTGTTATCAGAAAGAACAGCAGGCTACATTAATTTTCCTACTCATTGCAAAGGATTAAAAAAAAAATGCACAGTTCCTGTACCTGGCTGGGTTTCTTTATTAGCTACAATATTTTTTATGTGGTAATTTTTATTTCATGTTCTCTGCAACCAAATGCAATTGCTAACAGTCATACTCTGAGGGACATCTGGAAATAATGAGGTTGCCTTGAAATGCTGTTTTCCCTACCAACAAAACACTATCACTTAAATGAATGCTTCTAGGAATACCTCAGGAGTGCTACGCACAGGATGGATCACTTCAGCTTAGTTAAAATAATGATGCCTCATAGAAAGCTTTTTTAGCTCCTTCTACCTCAAACTGTGGTAAAAAACAGTGAAATACTGGCCTTCAAATCCATTAGTAGTTATTGGATGCTTTCCTCCATAAGGAAAACTGAGACCAGGGTGGATTGCGAGGCTGGTCTGCAAGAAATCTATGGCAGAATGGAGCGCGTCTAATGAATCCTGGTCTGAAAGATGCAGAGCTATTGCTCAGTTAAAGAACAGAAGGACAAAAGCTAAATGAGACATGTCATGCAATATTACATTTAGGCACATGATGTTACTAAGGTGTACAGATGAAGGAAGCTGTGTTAAGGAGAGTAGGAAAGCCATCAAATGGCAGGAGCGCTGATGGTGTGCACATCCTACTGAACTGTGAGGCAAAAGCAAAGCCTCCCATTCAAGTTGTCTATGACAGGGATCCTCAGAGTCCTTGACTGTATTACTACCAACTTTCACAACTTTTCATGGACCACTGGGCATTCTTTGTCTCAAACTTTTAACTGAAACCACTTTTTTTTTCACTATGTCACAGGCACCACTGTGCTGTCATTCATACAACAATAGTTATGGGGTTATTCATGCAAAGAGATGCAGACCACAACACTCTTGCCGTCTCCCATGGGTATAAAAGGCTAACTAAAATTTTAGCCTGAACAAGTGTGTCACAGTGTTGGCATTTTTGAATACCTATACCAATAATGTGGATAAGATAACTTCCAGGACTTAGCATCAAATAAAATTCTTAGCGTTTACAGCTATAGTTCAGTTTATGTTATAGGGATTTATTTTCTTTGTACACAGGAATAAATTTACTGACCGTTTCAACCTGATTGATCCAAAATCTGGTGCAGACTTTTCTTCTCTCTTTTTTTGCCTGTTGATTGTTGGCTGTTTCAATCCTTTCATATGATCAGCTGTAGTCATTCATTCATTCTTCCTGCAGTCACTAGAGCCCTTCATAGTCCAGGTAGAAGGAAGACCAGAAGATACCTGACTCTGAGATATACACATGGGCAGAGTGAGCCAGAGACTGCTACTGGGAAGAGTACTGTGAACTGCATCTGGGGAGGTAGGACAGAAAAGATGGCAGCAGAGAGCCCAGGAGCCAGGAGGTGAAACTGCTCACCCAACACAAGGAGGACCTTAGAGAAGACATTGCAGGAGACCAGTCTGCAAGCAGGGCATGGCCTGAAACATCCCAGCAAGTCACTAATTTTGTCCCTTGTGATTTCACTTCATGATTCCACTTCTTGAATGAGAAGAGCATTTGGTCTTGAAGTTAGTGTTTTGAAAATAAGAGTCTGACAACGTCATAAGCTGAGTAAATATGCGGATTTATCTAGTAGTGCTCATGGCATGGCAGAAAATAAAAACACAAAGGCAATATATCTAGTCTTTTAATTTTGAAAAATGTTCAACATTCCTTGAGAAACAAAAGCATTAATACATAAGCTCTATCATAGTACTTTTCAACACATGTGTGTGTGTTTTCAAACACTGAATTTAAAATTTCATTTGTTCTCAATGTGGAAATTCCATTAATGTCTTCCATGAAACACAGTATGTGGCTACTAATTTATCTGTTTTATATAAAGTCAGATGACTTCTTTTTTTCATATTTTTTCATTTTTAAATTTTTTTTTTTCCTGCTGCATCTGCATTTCCTGCTACATTTTAATGAAAAACAGGTGTAAAGGACCTGAGGTTCACCTCATTGTTTCAGACATATGATAAGGAGCCCAAAAAGATTGATTTGATGGACGGAACTGTTCTTGACAAGCTGTACTATTAGTGATTATGCAGCCCTCATGTTTCTAAAAGTACTGCAAGTGTCACAGATGTTGTCCTGTTTTCAGCTGGGAAAGAGTTAATTTTCTTCATAGTAGCTGGTATAGTGCTGTGTTTTGGATTTAGTATGAGAACAATGCTGATAACACACTGATGTTGTTAGTTGTTACTAAGTAGTGTTTACACCAGTCAAGGATTTTTCATCTTCCCATGCTCTGCCAGGGTCACAAGAAGCTGGGAGGGGGCACAGCCAGGACAGCTGACCCCAACTGGCCCAAGGGCTATTCCATACCATACGGCGTCACTCTCATTATAGAAACTGGGGGGAGTTGGCTGGGAGGCAGCATTCACTGCTCGGGGCCAAGCTGGGCTTTGGTCAGTGGCTGGTGAATAATTGCATTGTGCATCACTTGTTTTGTATATTCTTTTATCATTATTTTTTTTTCTTTCTCTGCTGTCCTATTAAACTGCCTTTATCTCAACCCACAGGTTTTAATTTTTTTCTGATTCTCTCCCCCATCCCACCAGTGTGGGAGCATGAGCGAGCGGCTGTGTGGTGCTTAGTTGCTGACTGGGGTTAAATGACAACAGGTCTCTAGCTGGAAATAGACAGACTGTACATGACATTTTAGAAGTTTTCATGCTGTTTTGCTTTAGATTAATGAGAGCTAATCTTTAAGAATGAAAATGAGGTTTATCAGTTAGGAAAAATACTGTTGTCCTTAATAATCAGCCATCTAAAACTTCTTTAATTAGCTCCAATGGTTCATGAGGGATCTTGCCATCTCCTGCTCTGAAGGTGGCATTAACCGCCTCCCCGCCTCCAATTCTCAGAGACATTTTAACTAAACAAAGAACTGGCAAATACCTCCAAAATACTTGCAGTAAATATCAGCTTGTGTGAAAAAAGTATGATCAAAAATTTGATTAAGCTCATTTTATTTTTATAACTCTACAGAAGTTTCAACAAATTTGGCATCCACTTGTTGATATATGTAAGTTTTCACCTCATTTGTGTCATTTCCATGGAAACTTAGACCCACATTTCATTGTTGGTCTGGGTGACTGAGTCGGGTAATCAATTCAGTTGACCGTTGTGCTTCAGATGTCCCCAGTGACTCAGGTGTCTTGCTTACACAGGTGAGAGAGGAAGTCAAACAGAAATTTCTGTAGCTGGACTGTCAGTCAATCAAGACTCTATGTAGCCTTTTGATATGGAGATAAAGGGGAGGTATTTCATCACTTCCACTAGGTGAAGAAAACAGGATATTACTGCTGTGGCTAAGTTTAAAATGACAAGTGGGATCATGAAAATCCAGAAAGTGTCTTCAAAGTGAAATAAAACTATTCACTTCTAAATCAGAAAAGTTTCCTTTACTTTCTCTTTAGCCATAGAGGCTAAGTTTTAAGATGGATTCCCATGGAATCAAGTGACGCTGAAGGCTGGGGATGCTGCAGGGTCCTGACAGCTCTGGGTAGTGTGACTGCCCTCCAGTGTTGGATTTCTGAGTGTTCCCAGGCAGCTTTCCAGAAACAAGATTTCTATCAGAGAAGTATTGCACTGATGACCCAGAAGCACTGCTCTTCAGTCAGATTGTGTTCATCAGACTTAGTGATGACATAATCTGAATAATACTTCTAGATCTTTACCCAGATCCACACAGCATCCCACATATAAATGATACTACGTTGTTTATCCAAATAGGATTGCTCCCTTCCAGCTTGAACACCATCTTCATTTTAAGATATTTTTTGTAGAATAAGTCCAGGTTTGTCTTCATGGGGAGTCATCCTAAAAAGTGTCTTGTAGCTCTGTTTTGGGGAAAAAGGGCATTTCTTCTTGCACATAGTTGCCACTTGTTGAGATTAGGTAGTGACTCAGACAGGGTTTCAGTAATGTCCTGAATTTTGTAATGCAGCAGGAAACCCTAGATGAAGTTCACGGCCACAAAGCAATCGGGCAATCTTTCCTGTCAAGGATATTTTAGGGAGAAGTGCTTTTTGTGGGACTTAACGAGTGTTTAGCATATGACTAAGTGGGAAATTACTTTGAGGATATATGTTAAAAAATGAAAGCAAACAAATAATGTGGAAAAGACTAGATTGCTCTGTGAATTTGTTGTGAAGGATCAGAGACATCATGAATAACATTCCATCACAAGAAAGGAAATTAAATGAAGGAAGACTGTGCTGTAACGTAAATACAGGACAAAAGATCGATGATAGCTAAATGGAAAAGACTAGCATTTTTATTCAGAGAGATATCATTTTTACACTTCTGAAAAGTTGCTTCAAAAGCAATTATAATAAAAAAGGAAGCAAAGGTCTCAACTCTCCCTTTCCTTCTCTGCATATTTATTCAGCTTTTCCCAATGAACATGAGTTCTAATTGAAGTCAGAACACAGATTTGTTTTGATTGCATTAGGAGGTAAATCAAGTCTTAAACAGTCACAATTCCTCTTGATATCAATATTACTTCTATATGAAGACATGTAGAAATCAGTGGTGAAGATCGAGGAAGAGAATTTAGATTTAAAAAACAAAAATAAGTAAATAGAAAATTTAAAATATATTCTTTGCAGTGTTTCTGGAAAAAAAAAGGAAAAAGCAACCTTGATATAGGCCAACATTCATGAGCTGAATATGGAATATGTAAGTGAATTTAACTGTGTAAAGCTTCCCTTGTGGACTGAGAGTAGTTTCCATTTCCAGCATTGAAATTAGTTAGCAGTGTAGCAGAAGGATGTGGCCAGAGTATACATAAAATAAATCTTTTAAATTCTCTGCACTGCTTATTTACAAAAAGCACCATCAATGATATACTATGAGCCTTCAAATACTAAAACCAGGTTGTATGAATAATTCATAGAAACATCTTCAGTAATACTCCAAAGGGACTAGTTAGGTCCACTAGATAAATAAATCTGTTTTCAACAGTCTGCAAGCGACTTACCTACCTGCTAGCCGAGCTTGGTACAGTATATCACACTTTAGTTTGGCCTGAAGCACGTTTGATTATCCTCCTGGGTTAAATGCAATAGAGAAGATTATTCATTAATTATGCACTGATTACCTTTTATCTTAACTTGGTGATTATTTTTTTTTCATGTTCCAGTTGCTTTGTGTTATCCCCACAACTGATATTGGAGGATATCCCCACATTAAAAGATTCTAAATAATCATACTGTCACAAGGAAGACCTCAGCATCCTAGGAAAACTTCCTTAAAAGAGAAAGAAGGTATAGACAGTTAACTGAAATACATGAGCTTTTGGTTTAATTCAAAGACAGGAATTACTTTCTCAACAAATATTGTGGATTTCCAGTCCCACAGTTCCAAGACAGTAGCTGTCTTGTAGAACAGATACTCCTTCGGTTAAGTTTCTGCATCTTGGAGTGTCCGAGGATTCACATGATGCAGCTGGAATTCACTGTTTGTAATGGCTTAGGTGGGAGAGGATAAGGTAGGCTGATGCTAACTTGAGTTACCTGAAGGTTTCCTAGAAGGCCGTCTTCAGGTGTCCAGGGGTTCGCATAGAAGTGAATTGCAATTCTGAGCTTAAATACTGGGAAAACTGACACATCCATCATCATCTCCTTCAAGATCTGTTTAAGGAGATGCTATGTAAGAACGGCACGTTTGCTGTGGTGGCTGTGGTATTTCCTCTGCATTTATAGTAACAATACACTTTTTCCTGACCCTGCTCCTAACTAATTTTTAGTTGTCATCCAAGAGAGCAGAGTTAGAAGTGCTGACTAACTGTTGAAATATCAGATCTGGCAGCCAGGCACGATAGTTGCCTTGGCTTGAACCAACAGAGAGAGGTTAGAGGATGTAAGATAGTTCCTTTTCCTGGGTGATAGCTTTCTGCTTTATGAAGCTTCATGGGCCTCAGTTTTTCTGCATCCTGTTTCACCAGATCAAATATGGAGGGCATCCTGCACTGTACTAGAATGTTTATTCATGCTATAGGGAGGAATTTCCTTAAAAAAAAAAAAAAAAAAAAAGGAAATTACCCAGGCTGGGTAGCTTTTTCAATGATGC
Organism: Scopus umbretta; assembly: GCA_013400535.1. Taxonomy (NCBI): domain Eukaryota; kingdom Metazoa; phylum Chordata; class Aves; order Pelecaniformes; family Scopidae; genus Scopus; species Scopus umbretta. The sequence continues at coordinate 27,703 of VZTL01021111.1, forward strand.
CGCCTTCTCAGTGTCATTAACAAAACTGTAATTCATTGGGTTTGTTTTGTTTTATTCTAAAAATGTTCTCCCATGGTTTTAAAGTCTTGTATAATTCATATGACCGAGGCACTCAATATTAGACAGAAAATTGCATGTTTTAGCTGGGAAGACCTCAAGTTTAAGAGAAAAGGACAAAAACTGAGGATGCTGGCAGTCTGGCATCCCTGTGTCTCTAACTGGACCATGGAAATGATCTAGGTGTATCACTAAGGGTCTGTAGCTGTGCTTTGGGTGCTGATTACTCCCAGATGTATATTTGCTTAAATAAACTTGAAGGCTGTCTTTCTGTATTGGTGTCAGTCTTTAGCTTGCTATCAGGATTAATTCCACAACACCACAGCTTTAACTAGTGGGTGGTTAATATATTTCTTTCAAAAAATCAGTATTGTTCTTGTCTTTTTTTAATACACATACAACAGCTGCAAGACAATCTTAGTATTTTAAGATTACGTTGTTAGGAAGGCTTTGGGTTGTTGATTTTTTTTGTCTCCTGTTGAATACTAATGATTATTGAAGCATCAAAATCTGAACGCTCCAATTTTGCCAAAATATATTCCTTTATGAATAGCAGATCCTGGGATGTTGTTGTTAGGATACACCACCACCCAGGTGATTTTAGAAGAGGCAGTAACTACCTAACTATAAAATATAACTGTGGAGATGACTGGCACCTTGGCATAAGCAGCCTTTACTGAATTTACTTATAAAGCAGACTTTTTTTTTGTTTATAAGAGCTTTGAAGCAAACCTGTTTAACAAGCTGAATACTTATAACATCTGAAAGCTCCAATGAAACTCCAATTGACTTTAATTTGGCTCATACTTTGTCAGGAAAGGAGAAAAGCCTGGGAGAATGACCTTTGCTTATTCCCTAGAGTGTAAACAATTGAGAGATAGATATGAACAGATCCACATTCTCTGTAGGAGCCTTTTTCTCCTCTTGGTACATACTGTGTAATGAATGTGTAACTCACATTGGTGTCGATAGTAATTATGCACATGCACTGGGAGGGAGTGGAAATTTTAAATTGGTAACTCTTCATAAAATCTTATTAAAAGTGTTCTATAGGCCACTGTTCAATGCAGTGAGTTAATAAGCATTAGTCAAATTCCTGTCAGGGCAGTAGCAATAATGTAGGTAAAATGTTTAATAGAAACTTGTTGCTTAATTACTTTCCAAAGATATGTTTTGTAATAATTTTTTTCTTTATATTATCTTTCTATCACTACAGTACTGGTTTTGTCAGTGAATACCATCAGATGTGAGAAGATCATTTAAACATTGGATTAATAAAAATTTCATACAAAAGCAAGGTGGGAGAATACAAACCTGCATGGTTAAGCATTCCAGTCAGGAAATGTATGGGCAATCTTCATTTTACCCCATAATGAATAACGCATTATATTGTAGATTTTAATTATATGATTGTATACCACTTCTTGAATAATACAATTTTCTTCAACAAGTTTTAAATGCTGGTTTATGCAAATTTTCTAGTGCTATCTATTATTCAGTGTATGCTAGGAAGAATCCAAGAAAGTCCTTTCTATAAAATCACATAGCATGCTAATGTTGCTCAATAAATCACCCTTTCTGGAACACTGTTCATCTTTGGATCTCAGACAGCCTTACAGGTGACTGAGACATAACTCAGCAGCATTTTAATTCCTCTAGGTCCAAAGAACCTGACCCTGCCACAGCACGTATTACTGTCAGAGGCAAACAGATGCTTTAAAGTTAAGAAACAACCGTAGCTCTAATATTGCTAATGACTTAGAGGATACCTTGCAGATACGTCTGTTCACAGAGAAAACTGATTATGAATGTGTATACCAATAACATGTAGCCTGTGACTCAGGAGTCAACACATCTTCGGGTCTTTCCTCTGGTTTTGAAGTTCAGTAGACTCCTTATCACAGGAATACTCAAATCCTGCCTGCTACCTGGCAGCTGCAGAGCTAACATTGAGGCACTGGAACGCAGAAACTGAGATCCCTCCCTCTCTATGCTGCACGAGAGAAACCAAAGAGATTGTCAGATGAGGTAGAAAAAGCACTTTCTCTCCCAGTAGCTAGACCTGTGGAAAAGATAGGGGAAAGCGTTTATGCACACACACATTCACACATTTGCTCTTGATACTCCCCTCTAGTGAACACTAGAGGAAAAAATAGAAGAGAGAGACACTTTTGTGGTGTGGAAAACCACAAAATGAACTTTTCAGATCACAGATCAGGATTTGTTTTGTGATGTTGATACCTTACTGCATACTCCACGTTATAGTGACAGCATGTTGTTCTGTGACTGTGCTGGTTTTGGCTGGGATACGGGTAATTTTCTTCATAGTAGCCAGTACGGGGCTATATTTTGGATTTGTGCTGAAAACAGTGCTGGTAACACAGGGATGTTTTCGTTACTGCTGAGCAGTGCCTACACACAGCCATGGCCTTGTCTGCCTCTCACCCCACCCCACCAGGGAGCAGCTGGGGGGGCACAAGGAGCTGGGAGGGGACACGGCCGGGACAGCTGACCCCAGCTGGCCAGAGGGATACCCCACACCGTATGAGGGCACGATCAGCGTATGAAGCTGGGGGAAGAAGAAGGAAGGGGGGAATGTTCGGAGTGATGGCGCTTGTCTTCCCAAGTAACCATTACACGTGATGGATGGCTGGGGATGGCTGAACGCCTGCCTGCCGATGGAAAGCAGTGAGTGAATTTCTTGTGTTGCTTTGCTTGCGTGCACGGCTTTTGCTTTACCTGTTAAACTGTCTTTATCTCAACCCACGAGTTTTCTCACTTTTACTCTTCCAATTCTCTCCCCCATCCCACCGGAGGAGAGTAAACGAGCAGCTGTGTGGGGCTTAGTTGCCGGCTGGGGTTAAACCACGACAACACCTGACAATTCTAACTGTATTAAAAAGAAAGTAAATCTAAAATTAGCTAGGATTCCATAGCATTAGGTCAGCTACAAATGTATGGGAAGCACAGTGACTGAATGAATGACAGTTACTAAAGAACTTTGTAGTGCAAATGCCACAGGTAAGTTTCCAAATATCACCTGGGAGGAAGCATATTCCCCTTTCTATTCTGTTTTGGGTTTTGGGTTTTTTTTACATTTGTTAACAGTAGTGAAATGAGCATGTGGCTGCATTTTGGATTTGCTAGGGAATGGCTAATCCTGGTAAAGTAGAACCAGCACAAGCAGGACACACATAATTATCTAAATCATCTATACTTTGTACTATGTTTTCACCACGCTCTTCACCAGGCATGTAAAATTAAAAGACCAGTTTAAAGAAACTCTTGTAATCCATTTATAAACAAATTAAGCTTTACAGCTTTTCTTCTGTCTGCATACATGATTACACCACTTCAGATCTCAGCATCCTTATGGCTAGATCAGATGCCATATTGTAAAGTCTATTTAAAAACGTTATTTTGAATAAGCTTGATAAGCATTAAATGGGGTAAAAAATTGTTTTGTTGCAAGCCATGAAGAATGCATACTTGATTAAATATCAAAGACCAAAATTTACAAAATAATGCCATCAGAGCAGAAGCAAGTTCAGCTTACAAGCATTAAGGGAAGACATGATTAAACTGATTATGATGTGCAGCATTAGTCATCATTACTATACAATTCTACTGCCTGCCAAAGTCTCAAATATACAGTAGAAGTAAGATATTTTGTTCTTTGGGTTAATATATAACATCTGGAACAAAATGGTTACTCCAAATGAAATCAAGAAGTGTGACAGAAATTTCATGTGTGTATATATATAGGAAACAAGTGTTCACTAGATAAATCACCTTAACATAATGGAAGTCTCTTAGTCATCCTAGCAGACATACCTTAGATAAATCTTTTGTATAGTTCTTTCTTGCCACTGTTTCTGTCAGAACTTAAAAATATGAAATACTAAAGCTGAATGAATGTTGGGCAGGCATTGAGTTTGGCTACCAAATTCTAAGAAATGAATGCCCTGTTGATTTCCTACAGAAAACTTGTCTCTCATAGCTGTGGTTCGCTCCACCAAGCAAACAAAGGAGGTGGGCAGGAGCATGTATTAACAACAAATTTGTTGAGTACATGTTCATATACGGCAAACTGAAAAATAATGTGGTTCACATAATTGATTTTTCTTTTCAGTGGCCCTGCTTAGTAACCTTAGTTTGCATTTGATGTATTTTGCAGAAATTGTAACTGATGATGTTTCCATTCAACTGAGATTAAAACAAGAGTTGTAAACTGTTTTCCTGTAGCAGTGATGACTTAGGGATGGTGATTCAAAATCCAGACACATACAAAGAACAAGAAGTTTTATTGCGACTCACTGAAATACACTTTGGATGTAAGTATGCAGAAGTACACAAGATTATTTACTCTTTGCTCTTTTCCTGGACTCTACATGAAGGCAGGCAATAGACAGCACCCTGTCAATTCGTGCCACCTTCTCTGCCTCCTGGCTACCACAAACTGAAGCAGCGCAGTGCAGAGAGGGAGAAATCCACTGCTGGAACAGCCTGGAACCACTTCTGGCAACTGGGGTCCCTTCCACTAAGTCAGACAGTATTTCCAAGTAAGGAGGTTCTGATTTCACAAGCGAAGACTTAAAGAGCAAGGCAAGAGTTTAAAGTTTAAGGGTGGTTTTTCATCATTAGTAGAGGCTGCCTTTGGTGGAGGGGTTTGCTCTGGGTACTTTCTTGAAATCTGTGATATATATAATACATGTTGTCTTAAGGAATTTTTGTCATAAATGATACCAAAGAGCTAGGAATGGTTCAGATTCATATCTAAATTGCCAGAAGGCAATATGAAAGGAGGGGTATGAATAATTTTGTAATGTTTCTGTGTACTGCTTTTCCTCCTGTTTGGGTATCTCTCAGCCCCTCCCAGTATGAAGTACATACTGGAACTGAAGGTCAAGGACTACATAAGTTGCTCATTTTGACTTTTCTTCCTCCTCCTACTCCCAAATGAGATCTGGACATGTTGAAGTACATATAACGTTATATTCCTATTTTCCCTTATTTCCAACATTATTCTACCCCAAATGACAGATGTCATTTTATTTGTACGAAATGCCCGCCTATTCTATAATGGCTTCACTGGTACTACATGAGGAGTAAAGTGTTATCAATCACCTAAACAGCCTTGTGTAATATGTAATGGGGAAGAGAGACTCAGGCAACTAATAAGAAAAAAGAAGGGAGGATGTGAAAGTGTTTTGAATATATGCAAAATGGAGCTGTACTGACAAATGCTTTCTTATATCTATTAATGTCAGATAGAAAAATGTTTGAAACACATGATTTGATTTCATATTGGGCAGCTGAACAACTACTTATTGCCTTGTCCTAACATAACTAGGGCTATCACTGTCACCTACTGAAAGAGACTTCTTACTAACACAGATCTCAACGTTAGAGACACGGGATTTGTTTACTTTTTTTATCCTTTACACAATTTGTTATGGTACAATTGAAAAAACAGGCCAGTTGGTTTCTTATTCTTAGCTCATCATGCAGTCATGTTAGATTACCTTCAGGTTTTTGGTTTAGCTTTTTTACCTTCACTACAATTGGACCTTCTACATAGACTATACTCTTTATTCATTTATATTTGGCAGTATATTGAAATACACTTGGCATTGTTAACAAACATCCAACAATTATGATAATCTGATATACCATTTTGAAAGTTATATTGAATTTTCTCTTCTTATAGACACTAATTGCATATTTGAAGTGATGGATTTTGTTTCCTCAGAAGCATGCTTCTGGATCACTTATCATAATTTGAGAAAGTGGTATGACCTTACTTCTTCCATTTCTGAGGTTTCAAAAAATGCATACAGAGTGCAAACAAATATAAATCATGTGCCATCAATTAACTGTTATAAAACCATTTACATGGAAACAGGGTGATTCTGTCCTATTTTCTGCCCAGCAGTTAGTGCTTAAGAAACTCAGGTGGAATAGAGAAGTGACTGAATTAGTTCATACTTGACATAATATATCATATTTAATCTAAATATTAAGCTTTGGTGCTTGCCTGGGGAATGGCGTGGATGTGTTACTTAGTCTTTTCACCAAAAGAACAGTATTTCCCTCTCACCTTTCTTCACCTCCCTGCACTGCTTTATAACATCTCCCCGTCTCATCCCAGGTGGGAGGCCTTGACTCCCATTCATTTGCCACACTTCCGCTGACAGAAATGTGTTGTGAGAGATAACAGATGAGTGACACTGGGAAGAACCACATCCATGCAACTTGATATACACAGCTCATCCAGAAACTGCTGCACACCGATGGCTGTACTCCTCGCAGAGCTGGCTCCTGCACAGTAAGGGGGCACTGGGGAAGCGCTGTGTACATCCAGGTGCACTGCTTCCAAATGGTTCCCCCTGCTCTGCAGAGCTGTAAATCATCCCTCACCATCAGGTATGCTTTTTTATAGACACTATTTAGTTGTGGATGAATGACAACTTAGAGGCTTACGGTATTCAAAACAACTATAAACTTTTTTTTTTTTTTTTTTTCTTCAAATGGCAGGAAGGTGTTGCAAGAATGGCTGAAAGCAGGAACTTTTTCACACGTGTGTTAATTCATGGAAAAGAGGTGAAGGATGCACTGAAATCTTCCCCCCCCCTCCCCCCAATACAGGTGGGAGCTTGACCTGGAACCCCCTGGTGAGAAGAAATGGTTGCTTTGAGCCCTCAGAGTTTCAAGAAGTGAGCCATTTGAGCAAACGTTGCTGTTACTTAAGTTAGTATCAGTAATGTGCTATCTGCAACCCTGAAAAATGAAGTTTTGTTTGGCGCTTCCATGTAACCACCGTGCTGAGTAACGTGTCACTGAAGCCTCTAGGCATTTGGAGGTGTAAGGAATGATGGAGTACTTGAAATTTTCGTTATTACATCTCTCACCACATTTTTACAAGCCCTGCCCCAATTAAGGGCAGGTTATTTTGAAGAACTTCCTGCAACTTTTTTTTTAGCTTAGGGATACAGTTACTTAGCATTTCAAATAGCCATAAAGCACAGAAAATGGCCGCTAGCCACTAAGTCTTGGAAAGCAGACTTTCAAGTAGTTTTTCTCTAGTTAGAAAACTTACAGAAATGTTCAGTTACTTTCTTCCACCGAAAAGGGTAATGAACATTTATAGGTCTTTAAAAGCATGCCATGTCACAAAATCCCTGTGAAGAGCCTCATCAGAAAGCTACCTGCCATATTCAGTGATTTCCACATTAGAAATTCTGCAAGGAGTCCTGAGATTCCCCACACTTTTAAGCAGGTGGCAGTGTAGGTTAAAGAGACATAGATTTTCCTGCAGCTGATAGAAATTGTCGCTTTCCAATTTCTCCATTTATCTTAACCCAAGGTACCACTATAGAGCAGTGTTATTGGGTTCCTATCTAGATGGGGATGGGCACAAATTTTGAAAGTATGTTTGTTGATACAAAACCATTCCATTATTTCCAGAGGCAGCTTTGTGAGCTTTATTTCTCAGAACAAGACACTGCAGTAACAGACATAACACAACCTCTCTTCTTTAATATGTCAGCGGGAGGACCCATCTTCCAAAGAGGTTAGAGGATGTTACGATACAGTGTTTCAGCATCAACCCTCAATGCCTACCGTTAAACATTGACAGTTTAATAAAAACAAATTCTGTAGCCTTTCTTCTGCTGGACCTTCCTTTATCCTACTGGCATTGACTCAGCAGGCTAGGCAATAAAGGATTTAACTTATGTTTGCCTATTTGGACTGCTTTTCCCAGTAATTTTATTTATCTGTACATAAGATGTCATACTATCTAGCATTTGCACCTATGAAGAGCTAGTACGGTAGACTTTTTTCAGGCATGTCTTACAGTATTAACGTAAAATAAACAAAATGCAACGACTGAGTTTCATTTAATGAATGGCAAGTGGCTTTGATCTCTTGCTAACACGGGAACAGAACAACTACTTTTCTCAAGCAATTTTTGAAGATTACTACAAACATGGTAAGAGTATCTGTCCTGAAGTGGTAGCGTTTTTACTTGGGGATATGAGAAAGGGGTGTGTGTGTGCAAGTACTTTCATGGAAGTGAAGCAGTATTCAGGTGGACTGGTTCTGTGGCAGGAGAATACAGCTGGACCTAAAACTGAAGAAGAGCAAATTGTTTGTTTTGGGTGTGCAGGATTGGTAAAAAAGACAACTTCTTTGCAGGAATTGGTTTCCAGATTGTTGAAACAGATTTGATTCTGATTAACACAAAATTTAGGATTTTCCAATGAGAACCAACTGAACCAGTGGGGAAGCATCCAGATTCTTCTCAGGGTGTTGCAGAAAACACAGAACCAGAGAGTAGCCGGTGGTGGGAGGGAGGGAGGGAGGGAGGGAGGGAAAACCATGGTGATAGCAGAGGAAAAAGCATTTTCTATTCCCTGAACATCGCAAGATGAGGTTCCCCAGCTGCCCATTTAAAACCATGTTACCAAAATGCCTTAAGTGTTGTGGTGTGTTGAGCAGAGTTTCCATCAGCCACCATATGTGCTTCAGAGGGGCAAGTTATTCTCTTCTTTCTCTTGAACAAAGTGACACCTCAGTGACAGCTTAGGCTTAATGTGAGGACCTGTAACTGAGCAATGAAGGTTATGGGAAGCGTTAGGGGAAGGACACAGGACTGGAGCTTTGGAGAACAGCAAAGCTGGGCCTCATCCCTGCTCCGTCACTGTCCATCTGTGGGGGCTTGGGTAATTGCATCCCCTGTTTCAACACTCCACATATGAAAAGAGAAGTATGTCCTTCCCGCGTGCCCGGGTCTGTGGATGGAAACATCCCTTAGTAAGCTCCCTGTCGTTACCATCTTCTCCACCATATGCAAAAGAGAAATAAAACCAAGCAACAATTGGAAACTACGCAATCCCCCGCCCGCCTTCGGCTTCTCCACAAGCTCCCCACATCAGGCTTCCCGCCTCCCCACACCCACTCGCGTGTTTATGGAGCAGCTCCCAAGAGAGGGCCCAGCTCCTGTGGCAGGGGCCGCCCTTCTCCTCCCTCATCCCACCGCCAGCAGGCAGCAGGGGCTCCTTCCTCCCTCTCCCCACCACGGAAGAAGAGGGCTGCCCCCCTGCCTCGCCACAGACACCTTGCGGGGAGGCGGCACTTCCCCGAGGG
>VZTL01021114.1:0-45004 GCA_013400535.1 Scopus umbretta
TTCAAGTAACTAGCAATTAGATGATAGGAAATGGTCTCAAGTTGCGCCAGGGGAAGTTTAGATTGGATATTAGGAAGAATTTCTTCTCTGAAAGTGTGGTGAAGCATTGGAACAGGCTGCCCAGGGACGTGGTGGAGTCTCCATCCCTGGAGGTATTCAAAAAACGTGTAGACGTATCACTTTGGGACATGGTTTAGTAGCCACAGTGGTGTTGGACTGAATCTCAGAGGTCTTTTCGAACTTTAATGATACTGTGATTCTATAAGCCATGGTACTGCTTATAGAGGAATCTAAAACACATGCCGCAGGAGGCATCAGAAGCATTCATCTCACACAGGAGTCAAAGGATTGAGTATTCGTCAGGATATTGAAAATGTTAGTGATCACAAGAATACAAAAAATAAAAACTGCTTCCAAAAAGACACTAAACAGTGAAGTGCAAGTGCTTAGACAGTATCTAATTACCACGGTAAAAGAAGAAAAGAGCCCCTTATCACCAAATCTGTAAGTTCAGTATGTCCATGTCCCAGCTTACTGTAGAGATGTTGGCTATACAGAAAAGCTTCTACATTAAATTAGGCTATTTCAGGAGAAGGTGGAATTAGGACTTCACGGCCTAGGGAGACACATATATTATACCTTTGATCCATGCTTAACACAGAGAATTTGTGCAGGGTTGTTACTCAGTGGAGGAATTGCTCTGAAGCCATTACAGAGTGCACACATTGCATCCCTCTGGCAGGAACATCTGGTGACCCATAAACCAGCCAAAGCACTGGAGCTGTGGCAGAGCTGCTTGGGCAGGTTTATTTACGGCACATCAAAACTCCAGCCAGCAGCTCAGGCAGGCAGGCAGTCCTGTGGGGTGCCATCACCTGCCGAGTAAGGAGGGCTGAGCTTGTTTCATCCAACTTGGAGCCTTTCCCAACAGTTTGCATTGCAGATCCCTCACTCTGCATTGTGCAGGGGAGAAAGGGCTGGGAGTCAGGGAGACAGCAGGGAGAAAAACCCAGGGAAGGGATATGGTGGGAGGTGGACTCTGACCAGTACTCCATCTCCTCACAGTTTTTGGACGAGCAGAGTGAGTCTGTGCTGCATCAGTGCTACATGCCATGTCACCACTATGGGACTGGGTATTTAAGGTCCTAAGGTCAGGTTTACTTTTTCATCAAACCATGGCCTTAGTAAAGGGAGCAGTTTAGACAAGGGGTGAACAAGCACTAGCCCAGCATTTGCCTCTTTGTTTGATTTGCTCTTTCAGCCTAAAATATTCCCTCTTTCTCCCCCCCCCTTACAGCTGTTTCTTCAGGTGCAGATGTAGCATGACATCAAAATATAAATCATCACCAGCAGCTGGTAACTTCAATGCATGTCAGGATTTATCACACTGGGGCTGATCCCCTGGGTGCTGAGCATCCTCCCCACTCTGAACCCTGCTGAAGTTTGTACAGAAACAGGCAGGCTACAGAGTGGCTTTCTGTCTTTCTTGCACCCAGATTTAGTGATCAACAGAGCAAACCACTTAATGATTTTTCTCCTAAAGAAAAGTGTACTGTGACTTGTGCAAAGCAAGAGGTGATCCCTGTGCCGGGAGTCTATGCTAAGTATTGCTTTTGCCCCATCAAATAAACAGCATATTGAAAAGGCAGTAATAAAATAGCATTAAGACATACAAGGCTTGTTAAATGATTTAAATCTTCATAATGTATAGTGTTTTCCTGGTAATTAAGTTTGAACATTGAATTGGGCTAAATGCTTACTACTGTTAGATAATTTAAATGCTCCCTCACACACTCGTATATTTTTTTCTTTACCACAGCCCTGACAATTGAAGGTAGTTACTTTGAGGAGCGCAGGAATTTCTTCCTATTGATGGGGCACAACACAGCAGTGCAAAGTCCATCTCACACTCACACCACCACACAAGCTCAGTCAGACCCCAGCTCTCGTGAAAAGAGATCTGCTTGGAATATGCAGCTGCTTTGTCAAAAAAGAACAGAAAACTTGGAAAGAGAAGGGGAGAGAGGAGTTTCTCTTTTATATGAAGTGGGAGGAAGACAAAGTATATGCTCTCTGCTCATGTTTCTACTTTATTTTTCTAAAGTTTGCATTGAAAAACAATTTCAAGAGAAAGTCCTGACCTGCCCTGGTAACAAGCTATTTGCCCGTAAGCAAAGATCAATGGTGGTTCCCATTTTTCTCTCCCACTTCTTCCTCCCTCTTCCTGCTGTTTTTGCCCTCCTATTTATCTGCTCTTGGTTTACACATTCCAGCTTTTGTTCTCAGCTCTTTCTTGCTTTCCTGCCCTCTCAGCGTCCAGCTACATCCAGCACCCAATACATTCTTTACAAAACAGTTCTTTTTATTAGAAAAGCCTGATGCCTTCTACTCAGAAGTATAATATTCAGATGGGAGGGTTTGATCCCATGCAGTAAAAGACAACCATGCTCATCACACCTACATACATAAATCCCATCACTCACAAGCCCATCTGAACTGCATGTTGTCCAATTCAGACTGCAGTCACATTTAATATCTCATTTTAAACACAACCAGGTCAAGGCAATATTGCAAAATAAGCTAGGTAAATAGATGTGATGCACACATAGGCTTTGCAGTTTGGTCAGCCAACCTACAAAGCCCCAGTAGGTTAATTGACATTGCTACTCTTGCTTGGCAAGGGAAAAAATATTTAGATATTCAATAAACACTTCAGGTGAAGTCTTCAACCACTCAAAGTTACGCAAAAAAATTCTCAAAATTTAGGTCTATTTTCAAAATCCTCCCAGGCTGGCTTCATTTATCATCCAAGTTGAAACTGTTCTTATGATGTATTATACATGGAGACTGCACTACATCATCAGAGTTCTGACACTGCCATGTTCAGGGTATGCTAGGATACAACGTAATGAATTACAACAGTGGACATTGACAAATACTCTTTAGGGGAAGTTTAAATTAATTTTTTTAGCTGCTTGCAGTTGGCTTAGAAAGTAATTTTTATTAAATAAACTAGTGGGACAGTGGGCAGATTCAGAGCCCTTGAGAAAGGGAATGGCAAAGTAGAGAGAATACAGGACAAAGCAAGGAAGCAATTTCAGCTCCGAGATTAATGTGCTCTGTAATTATGGAAAAGTCAGCTGGGCCAAATCCTGACTGTGCTCACCCACAAGCATGCAGCTCTGCTGAAGCACCTATGTATCTGGATCAAACATGGATGCCAAGTTCATAGGTGCAGTCCCACATCTGTGGATTGGACATCAAACAATTCCCACTGACTTCAGTGGGGTAATGTATTGTTGTAAGCACCTGGTATACAAGGTGTATTGTGTATCAAAGGGGTGCAGCAGATGGGCTCTCACCTGGAAAATTCATAATCATCCAATTTTTTTTTTGTTTCATAAAAATAAACCAGTAATAACAATAAGAAAAGGTATAGCTGATAAAGCCAAACAAATAAACCTTTCATGAGAAGCAAAAGCTAGTACCTTCGAGAAAACCCAGAATACTAAACATCTTTTCCCTCTGAAGGAATCTTTTGTCATTTCATGGGGAATCAATTAACCACACTGTCTTATTCAGGTAGACTTTAGATTAGTACCATATCCCTTCACTATAGATAATTAACCTCAGTTTCTGAATTAGCAGCAAAATAAGCCAGTTATTAGTTTTTATAATGACTAGAACTCAATATTTTGGGTAGTTAAACACCCAAGAGTTTAAATTAAAATAGACATCTGACAGAAATCCCTAAAGTGTTCTTCAGATCATTAATACTATAAATTCCACAGTAGATTGAACTGACAATGTTCCCTTTTCCTTCTGGAGCACTCCAAAGGGATGAGCTACTCCCTCGAATCAGCATTCAGTTTGATCTCTGAAATAATCTCTCCTTGATACCTAAAGCCTGAAGGCCAACAGCATACTTAAACTCATATCCTCCTCTTACCAGAAGTGTTATATCTAGTGAAGTGAAAAAAAAAAAAATTAAAAAGCCTACTTTCCTGGTATACCTACAGACTGCTTCATACATTACCAAGGCAAACTGATGCTCACATCCTAGAGCAAAAATCTTGGCTAGGGTCACAGCCCGGGGCAGCAGTGCAGAGAGAGCACTGGGAGCTGGGGGAGACCATGGAGCTGTCACTGCCTCCTGGGCCGTGGGGAGAGAGCGGGCTGTGCACAGCGCCTGTGTGATCCCAAATGAGCAATTAGTCTCTCCACACCTCAGGTCCCCTGCAGTGAAAGTGTGGGGCACAAGGGCAAAAAGCACACACATGAGGCAACAGGGCTCAAGGATTTTGAGGATATGCTGCTTCATCCCCTGCCCCACAGCTGTATCATCTCTGCATCTCATCCCTGGGAGATGCTCTTCCTCAGCATACTCAACCTGTGATGAACACTGCTCACCATCAAAAAGACTTTCTAATACCTAGCCTGCATTACTTTTGTTGTAAAAGGAGCCTGCTACTTGATGTCCTGCCTATATTCGCCTTTTCTTCCCACCAACATGACACTGAGACTTGCTGAACTTCTGGTCCAGTCTGTACTTTCCTCTACTCATCCATTCCCTTTCTGCAGAACCACTGCCTCTTCCTCATACTCTGTGCATTGATTATTCCAGTGCAAGTTTCATGCCTTGCACTTGTCTCTAATTTAATTCCCCCCCCTTTTTTTTTTCCCAAACCATTTCTGCAATTTGTTGAACTCATTTGAATTCTCATCATGTTGTCCAATATATTTGCAGTTCCTCCTAGCTTGGTGCCATCTGTAAATTTAATAAGCGTACTATCTATTCCATCACCCAGGTTGTTAATGGAAATGTTGAACAGAACCAATTGCCTCCCTCCTCCCCAAGCCTCAGTCAATCTGTCTGTCCCTTTTGCGGGCTTGCAAGGGGTATTTCCCTCACAGAGAGGTGGAGGGACATCCAACACTAACTTCTGTGGAAACTTACATCTCCCAGTGCGGTCAGTGAGTCTCAAAGGCAGCAACACAAATCCTGAATATGCTGCTCAGTGCACTGCAGCACTTATTAGAGGTGTGCTTTATTCCATTTTAGCTCCAACCAGCTATGCATAACACCACAAAGGAACAAAAGAAAGAATAAAAGCTCTAGGGATTGTCCCGCTGCAAGTAAAATGTGTATTCTAAGATAAATTAATGTTTACCTTCCCATTTATCTGAATCAATTAGCGATAAATATCTCCAGGGCATACAAAAGACTAACACAGATAAAAAAAGGATATGCCCCAAATAATGGAGGATTAGAAAAAGGCATACACAAGTAATAAAATATCAGCTACAGATGGCACTTGAGAAGATTGCAAAACAGAGAAGAGTAAGTAGCTGAAGAAGGAAAGAAAGCAGAGGTGATGAGAAGACTGCAGTAGCAGTAAAGATAAATGATGAGTGCTCTTTTTGAGTATATGTGCTAGAGTTAAAAGAGTTCAGCGTAGAGACAGGAAGGTCTCCAGGAGAACAGAAGGGTAATTTATAAACAAAAGAGCCAGACAGGGCTTCTATGCCCAAAAATAAGTCCCTTTTTTCCCAGTTCTATCAGTTGCTCTAAGAAAAGATATTACCTTTTCCTACAAACCTTACCTCTTGACAATACCAAAATAGAAAGATATATTTGCCCTGGCACTCTGAAAGGACAATGGGAAATAGATGCCAAGAGCCTCGAGAGAAAGAAACATTTAAGAACTAAAAAGAACCAGAGTTAGAGCTTCTCAGGAATTACATTTTATCTCATGAAAAATGTCACCAAAAAGGAATAAAAATTGGTTTCCCTTTCTCAATAACTTCATTTTTGCCAGAACGTTTTTATCAAAAAATGAAATCTTTTCATCAAAAACCTCTAGGCCCCCAAACAAAACATATGTAGCTTTAAAGCAAACTGAAGTTTCCTATTTGGGCCTTTTAGGACTTTGTAGCATTATTGCAATACAAATCATGAAGAATAAGCATCTCAAAGCCATTTAATTGTTTTTGTTGTTTGTTTGGTTGGTTTTTTAAAAAAAACCCTCACTAGGCTTTTAATACTGATTTTTTCTGGCTTTTAAGCAAAACCAGTAATAAAAAGTAGAGAAAGGAATGAAGGTGATCTGCCTCCATGCAAGGTGGATGGGAAACGCTGGGGCAGCGTGCGCGCAGGTATCCATCCATTGCTGGGCTCAGGTTGGGCTGCTACAGGGGACATTGGCATCTGTAAGACTTGCACTGGCAGCCCTTGGGGAGAGGACAAAAGGACACAGACCTTCTAGATTTGGGCTGCAGTCTAAAAGCAGAGATTGGTGCTTTTTGGTGCCAGGTTCATGTCTCCATTAGCATCATCCTCTTTGGGATCTGGTCCTCCTTTGACATCCCCATTCCTGCAGACTCCAACTGGCCCTGGGTTGCTCCCAACTCTTCTTCTCCTCCCTGCCACTATTGACCTGGACCAGCAACATCTCATCCTGGGTTCATTTGCCCTGCCTGACACCTCTCCTACCCAGGTCTTGCTGACAGTAAAGAGCAAAAGGAGTAAACAGCAAGTAAGCTGGGAGGACAGGGAAGAGCTGTTTTCATTTGGGGAAATTTTGTTGCTGTTTTTGGTTCTCAGCATGTCAGCAGAAACTCAAGGCTTGTCAGGAGGCTGCTCCCAATCCAGTAATTACTGGAGGTGCACCTAACTCAGCCCTGTCTTGATCTTACACTGTGTGATCCTTTATTATTCAGTATTATTTTATTATTCAGTTTGATTTGGCAGCTGCCTGAGAAACCTAAGGCTACTCAAGCTGTATATTTTAAGATCTTTAAAATCTGTTGATATAAATTCTTTTAAAGTCTTCAGGACTGAGTCAACATTGTTAATTCTTAAGCTCCAGCCCATCAACTTGGCAGGACACTTCACGCATGCATGCACACACGTACGCGCACAGCTCAGCAGCTTAAATAGGGATCTCGCTGTAGAAGCCGTGATTTTTCCTCTGGCTCACAGCCAGCCCGACTCAGGGGCATCATCCGAGGGCTTCAGTGGAAACAGAAAAACTTCAGCCATTTGGACAATGCCAGAACTGGGCACTTAGAGGAGAGAAAACATTATTCCCATTAGGAAGTTAAAAGAAAAAAAAAAAAAAAAAGCAGCCCCATTTACTGCACAACTCTGTTTTGCTCTGGTGGGGATATGGGTGCTAACCTGCTGGTCCTGCCAAGGCACATAGTGAGTGCGACTTTCTTGGCCATGGCAAGCATTGTCACTCTCCTGCCCTCTGTCAGACAGGGGGAAATTTGGACCCTTCTCCAAGCGGAGGCTGTCCCTCTGCAAGGATCTAAGAACACCCTGCACCTCACTT
This sequence comes from Scopus umbretta, assembly GCA_013400535.1. Taxonomy (NCBI): domain Eukaryota; kingdom Metazoa; phylum Chordata; class Aves; order Pelecaniformes; family Scopidae; genus Scopus; species Scopus umbretta. The sequence continues at coordinate 7,338 of VZTL01021114.1, forward strand.
TATTGGGTCCTTGGATCTCATCACTTCAAGGGAGAGATTTGCAGGTTGTTTAATGTTCAGGTTTGATTTCCTTCCGTACTTTGATTTCAGATTACTCACCCTGCTCTCAGCCTTTTCATGATCAAAACTAAGACCCAGCTTCTCCCCTCTGACTTCAAACAGTTTTAATCCTGCCTCCCTAACATGTATTTTCCTTCTAATTCCCTGAAGAATTTCTCTTCTGGGATCACCCCCATTCACATTCTTTGACATGTTCAAAGTCCTCTTCATTCTTCTTTCATCCATGCCGTGTCCCTCTATCACAGACTCCTCTGATTCCACTTCTTCAAGGGGAGTGATGTGTATTTTCATCCACAACTTTAACAGGTTAGAAGAGCTGGATCCTCACTGTTGCTCTGTGTTCACATGTCAGAGGGCCAAAGAGAGCCCAGGAGACAATTCAGCTGCTCATGCAGAGGCTTAATCAGGGCTCTCCTGCTCATAAAATTCTGCAGTGGTGCAAAAGGCTTTGTCCATACACAGAATCACTCCCGAAGTGTATCAGGAGTTAGCATCCAGCTTGCATCTGGCATCCATGGCACAGTAATCTCATCTGCTGTCCACTGGTGGATGCTGGAGTTCTCAGGGTGGCAGTCACTCTTTGTTAAAGACAGAAGACAGACTCAACCACTCAAAATACATTTCTTTTTATCTGTAGGACTTGGTATTTCCTTTAATACAGCTCTGCAATGTTGTCACCTCATAGTCAGCAGGTTAAGAAGGTGCATGTCACTAATAAATTAGTACATACTGTTGTATGGCTTTGTTTAACTGTTGTCGTTAACTTCACATTTCAGTGCTGTAATTAATGCTTTAATTAGTCCTCACTTTGCTACCAGCAGTGCTCCCCATCTCTTCTAGGCTTTCCAATGACAAAAATCCCTCCTGTGATACCTCCTGGTAGGTGTCTTCTTTCATAGCTGAAGACTAGTGCCCTTGAGCTCCATGTTACCTGCAGGTTGGTGCTCTGCTACAGCTCATACCAGATTTGGCTGTAGCTTTCTCATAGCTTTGCCACTGCTCTTCTTCAGCCTTGCTGGTTGGGGTGGTGGCAGGACAGCTCACCAGACTGTCCTGCAGTGGTGGTAGCCTTAGGGTCTGCCCTTGTCCCTGTGCTGAGCAGTGGAGACTGTCCACACCAATATTTTTACAGAGATCTCACTTCTCTGTCTGCACCATACTGCCCAGACCCTCCCATTTCCTCCATTAAAAAAATCACATTATAGGACAGTGCATGGTGCTACACAGTTCCCTTTAAAAGGTCATTACACATTTTTCTGGCAAAGGGTTTCTAACTCCTATCCCAACAGTAAATACATCACTATTTTTGCTCCTGCTGGATGTTCTAGCAATGGCAAGCCATCTAGGTTAGGACCAGCCTGTACACAAACTGCAGTATCAAATCCCCATTTCCTCTGATGTTCCCATAGGATAATGCCTGATGGCTGGCAGAAATCAATGATAGCCCAAACCAAACCCAAGAGCTCCCCAATAAGGAGCCATTCAACATTTATTTACTAGAAATTAATTGCATCATTTTGTGGTGCAGGGAAGCTGGAAGGGAGCATAAGGGGGCCAGACAGCCAGGAAGGTTTGTGCCAGCCCTGCTGGAGTTCTGCTCATAGCCAGGCAGTTCATCTGCAGGAAGGGAAAGTACATGCCAAACCTCACTGCTGTCCCTGAGGAGCAAGGAGCGTCTTCCTTGCAAAACCTGTTTTCACACTAGTCCCCCCTCCAGATTTTAATACCTTTGAAAATATTTATTAGGAGTGCTTTCAAGATAAAGTAGTGCTCACATTCCAGTGTTAATATTCTGTTTTACATCAGTTCTCATACATCTCCGTTCTCATCCTAGCACTTGGGTAATTTCCAATAGTGAATTAAGTAACATGCTTAATATCTGTCACGCATAGCTTGTTCTTCCTCTTTTATGATAAAAAGGAGTCCAAATATCTAAGTATGAAATATCCCTTTCTATCAGGGTATTATTTTTTTTTTCCAGGAGACATCCTTCAGTAACTTGGCATATTAGCCACCTGAATCAGACCTATAGGATTATTCCTCTAGGCCATTTTTCTTCAGTGTGGAGGCATATATATTTGCATTTGGAAAAACAAAAGACAACTCAATCTGCTGTTAGAAGAACTAACAACTTCTAAGGCTATGATCGCTTTTGGCAAATCTTTCCCTTTAAAAAGTGCAAGAGAGCTACCAGCTCAGCATCCTCCATCATTAATACTTCCAGGCTTCAAAGCAGTGCTTCTGAGTTTGCACCTCAACCTTGCTTACAAGTAAGATGGCTCTCTGGTTCAATAAGCACCTAATACAAAACCACTGATTTTCTTTCATCTTCCTGTTGACTTCATCATATCTTGGGTCAGGCCCCTATCTTGTCAGACAACTTTTGATGTGTTCAGGCACCTAAGACAACTGCAATCAATGAGGGTTGGATGTGCAAGTATTTTGGAATAACCCCTTCTGCATTTTGGAAGTCCAGATACCTTTCAAGATCTGGCCCTAAGTGATTCATCCACTGGAAGTCTATAGCTCAGCCATGCAATTAATCCAATTCTTCTAAGTTTTGGTCTGGTGCTCTAACCTCCAAGACCATTCTTTCTCCCTGATAATACAAATGGCAGAGAAAAGCCATTTAAAGGATGAGGCATACCATCTAATTGCTAGTTACTTGAAATTGAAATTGAAAAAGACATTAACAAGATTGGCCCCAAAACTGAGCCCTGGGGAACGCTGCTGGTGACCAGCCACCAACTGGATTGAACTCTGTTCACCACCACTCTCTGGGCACAGCCATCCAGACAGTTTTTAACCCAGCAAAGAGTGCATCTGTCCACACCATGAGCCGCCAGCTTCTCCAGGAGAATGCTGTGGGAGACAGTGTCAAAGGCTTTACTAAAGTCCAGGTAGATAACATCCACTGCCTTTCCCTTGTCCACTAGGCAGGTCAGCCGGTCACAGAAGGAGATCAGGTTGTTCAAGCAGGACCTGCCTTTCATGAGCCCACGCTGGCTGGGCCTGATCCCCTGGCTGACCTGCACATGCCTGTTGAGCGCACTCAAGGTAAAGCGCTCCATAATCTTCCCTGGCACCGAGGTCAGGCTGACAGGCCTCTAGCTNTGAGTCCCAGCAAAAGCTCCCTGTTCAGCCAGGCCGGACGTCTTCCCCGCCAGTTTGTCTTACGGCACATGGGGACAGCCTGCTCCTGTGCCTGTAAGACTTCCTTCTTGAAGACTGACCAGCCTTCCCAGACCCCTTTGCCCTTCAGGACTGTCTCCCAAGGGACTCTCTCAACCAGTGTCCTGAACAGCCAAAGTCTGCCTGCCGGAAGACACCCCACTCTGGGGTTTTGCTGACTGCCCTCCTTACTTTGCCAAGCATCGAAAACTCTATTATAGCACGGTCGCTAAGCGCAAGTCGGCCTCCGACCACCACATCTCCCACCAGCCCTTCTCTGCTTGTAAACACCAGATCAAGCGAGGCACCTCCCCTGGTAGGCTCACTCACCAGCTGTGTCAGGAAGTTGTCTTCCACACGCTCCAGGAACCTCCCAGACTGTTTCCTCTCTGCTCTGTTGGATTTCCAGCAGACGTCCCATAGGTTGATGTCTGCCACGAGAACAAGGGCTAGCGATTGTGAGACTTCTGCCAGCCGCTTACAGAATGTTTCATCTACTTCTTTGTCCTGGTTGGGTGGTCTATAGCAGACTCCCAGCAGGATATCTGCCTTGGTGGCCTTCCCCTTCATCCTCACCCATAAGCACTCAACCCTATCATCACAATCGTTGAGCTCTGTACAATCGAAACACTCCCTAACATACAGAGCCACTCCACTGCCTCTCCTTCCTTGCCTATCCCTTCTTAAGAGCTTACAGCCATCTGTTGCAGCACTCCGTTCACAAGAGTCATCCCACCATTATGCATCGCGCACACGATTATGTATTGTGTAAGACCAATTTCCTCATATCAGTCGTAAATTATCGATTCTCATTCTTGTCTATGCACCCTCAGCAGGTAGCTGTTACAATGGTGCTGGTTAAATTGGCCCCAGTGCTTACACCCAGTGCAGGTCAGCAAACCCACGGTTGAAGTACCACTGCAACAGAACAAAGAAGCAGAAGAACTGCATTAGCAATGAATTAATTAGGCATTTGCATTTTCATGGAAATTTGATGCTATTTCATCTAATCAGAGATTGTACTTTTTTCCCCCAAAGTCTTATGTCTCAATCTGTAACTGACACACTGTGAAATATCTGAAATCCACTTGAAAGCCCATGGGATCATTGCTGAATTCCACAGCCTTTTAACATACGCAGTTACACTAAGATACACAGAAATTACTGTCTTGTTTTCACAGGCTTTTTTTCTAGTTCTGTAGAAGGCGTATTTGCACCAAGTGGAGATTTTTAATTCTCACCCATAAGATTTTTCATTTTTACCAGTAACTTTTGTGATTGTCTGCAGTTTCACAGGCTATGTATACATCCGATACTCTGAGTTAATTGTTTCCAGATTTTTGAGTTTCTTACTTAAAAATAGAGTAAAAAAAAGAATATTGTGAAAAAATTGTTATAGTTGCTTCTAACTTTTTTAGTTAGCATAAGTCTCCAGAATTTGACTTGTGAAATATGTGTCTCTGGGATGCTCGAAGTGCTGGATATAGCCCTCTCCGTTGAACTCTAGACTAGTCTAGTTTCTAAAGCTCAACACCTGCATTTGCATTTCCAGACAGTCCTGGCACTAAGCTTGCTCTTGCTTACCTTATTGTCCCTCCTTTGTTCTCTGCATCACCTTCCTTTATTGGCATATGGGCTGATAATTACAGGACTGCTCTCTAACCCATCAGCTTTCAGTTATGTCCCCCAGGTGAAATGAGCCCAAACAAGTTGGGAGAGACTGTTCAAATCTGTTCCACACAGACTGAAAGAAATGAAAAGGAAAGCCAGCATTCATCATTCAAAAGATAAACATTTGACAGCACAGCTTGACTATGTCAGGAACACTTCTGTTTTAATAGTACGCCTGCAAGCTTTCAAAACAAGTGTTTACCTGTCACAATAAACAGTTATGAGTGAAGTACACAAAACACACTAAACTTGGAGCTGGCAAGCTTCCAGAAATGCCATGTGCAGTTAAACTCTTGAGCTTGTCATTCCATCCAACATAAATCTCTTCAGTTGTCTTCTGTCTTCTTCAGTGTATACTGTGGGACTTTTCTGATTGCCTTGGAGACATCTGTCTCAGATGCATACAGAATCCTGGGAAATGTAGCAAGTGCCTGGAGTTGACGGGCGCATTAAGACCTAACTCCTAAACAGCTGCAATTAACTCACTAATGGCTCCTGGTAAGACTGGGTATCTTATTTTGCTCCCCTGAAAACACATCGGTATCTACACAAAGTACACATCTCTGTTTGTAATTGCATTGGCAAATAAGTGCTTTTAGTGGAGGTGTGGAGCAGAGCAGATGGGAGCAAATTACTTCACTTAGGTGTTGGATCAGACACCCCCCCCCAAATCTGGATCTTCTGGGGACTTCAGGGGAATGAAGAGTCTGATCTAGTGGCTGGCCTGGCCTGGGTATGAGTCTGACATGAGAGAAGGTCATAAGTTTGCTTGGCTGGATTTTTCTTTGACCATGCCAAACAATGAGAATTCCCACTTTTTCAGAGATGTTATTTCACTTTGTAGGACTTCCTGCCAAGTCTAACGCTGTGGAGCATACTGGAAAAATAGCTAAAGTCAATAAATACAGCCCATAAAAATAAAGTCTGGCACAACCTTTGCACAGGAAACAATTACGTCTTGCCTTTTTTTTTTTTTTAAAGCCATTTCAATAGCTTAAAGAAAAGCTAGGAGAGCAGGAGGAATTTCCTCCTGTATATATATTTTAATGTGATGTTTCACTTTTTTGTTGTAAAGTGAAGTATAGGTCAGCCTCAGCTTGCCAGGTAGTGTGGTCTGACCAGAATGCACTGGTTAAAATGTCCACCTTCTGCTCTTCTGTTGGGAGAACAACAGTTGAAATGGGAATTAGGAATCTCAGACCTGGGGTTCCTGGGTTTGGGTTTTGGTTCTTGTATTGTGTAAAACACTTGCAAATCAAGATAATATTGATTGTACGGGAAAGTTCTCAAAATAGCACAGTCAGTTCTACAACACTTTTCAAGTCTGCATGGGGTATGTTTCTTGGGCTTTGGTGAACCTTTTTTCAAGAAATTCCTGGCCTGTTGTGGAACTGCTGGTCTGAAACAGAGACTCGCACCACTGTCCCCCATCTGGTCACTCAGTTGGGACCTCAGTGCAAGTCGTCATGTCTCCTGACTTCCAGGTGAGCACTGTAAGCACCAGGCAGTTGGTTTTCTCCCTTGCCCTGTGTGCCTTTGTGCAATAGCAGTCCTTCTTTCCCTAATATTAGTCCTTGGGCGTTCTCTTGATTCAAAGGAGACACGCTCATGGCTGCTGCCGAGCAGACCCTTGCTCTTGCCTCTCCCGTAATCAGCGTGGGTGGCTTTCTCCCTTGACTCCCATGCAACATTTCAAAAGGCCTCATTTTTGTTCCAATGCAGAATGTAAGAGGCTTTCAACATCTCCATTAAAAAACAAAAAATTCCAGCATTTGTGCTTCCCATTTTCCTTCCAAGAGCACAGTGAGAAAAGGGAAGGTCTGCCCTTGTTCAGTCCTGGCAAGTCCAATCTAGAGCTGTGTAAAAATGCATCTAAAAAAAGGACCTTTCTTCCAATAAATGGCCATTTAATGAATAAAAGAGAACAATTGAAGTCTGCAGTAATAGAACAATTATGTGCTGTTGTGCGTTCCAGCTGGCTACACATTGAACAGTTCTTACAAATTGCCGGAAACACAGCAGCACACGGATCCGATACGTTTCAGGACAGTCATTATTAAGAAGAAATACCATGTGTCAATCTGCCAAAGCCCTCCGAGGGCATTATCCTCCTAAAATCCCTTAATTACTGCTCTGGGGCTCACGTGTGTGCCTGGCCCACAGTGTGCACAAGAGGGAGAGTGCTGGAAGCAGTAACCCCGGTGTGATGTTCATTAACTTTCTCAGTCTCTGCTCTTTCCTCTGCTGAGCAGCAGAGGGAAGAAAGCTGGTTAGGGAGGCTGGAAAGAGGCAAAGAAGAGACCCAGGTGGAGAAGATCTCAATAGCTATGGTAGAACAGGTAAGGAAATCAAAGTAGCAAAAGTGCATATCTGAGGTAGGACGTGAAATGTGGACACACAGAAAGGACAAAAAAAAGGAAAGGAAGGCAAAATAGACAGTGGATGCTGTGCCTATGAGCCCTGCATGCTCGCTCCTCACACGTTTCTTTGATGTTTGCTTATATTGGTATTCACATGGCAGTAAGGAAGATGAAAATGGTACTGTAAGGCAGTGCTGTGTGTGCAAACCATGCTAGTTAACAAAGCAAATCACCCACCAGTGTCATCAGTCAGATGTTTGGGGTCAGGGTTGGCCCCTTTGGAGCCTCCAACCAAAGAGTAACTGGATCAGATTTGCACCCCACAATGTGTAGAGCAGCCCTAAAACAATGTAATGCTGAGCAAGATGCTAAATCACTGACAATGTGCTTGTCCTTCAGATTCAGGATTTTGATCAATGTTTCAGTGACAATTCAACCATTTGATGGGCATTTTTGGATGCACAAATAGGAGAAAATGTGTCAGGGGGATTGTGGTTTGGTAATGGTGCAAGGGCTCCGGGCTCCAGCAAGGTCCTCACCATCACACTCAGGTGATTTCATAATGATCTTTGGTCACTCAGAAACCAGTAAGGTCATTAGGGGCGTTGAGAGCTGCCAAGTGCTGATTAAACATGATATAAACACCTCTGCTGTGTCAGATCTGTGGAAAGAATTTAAATGTCTGAAGAGCAGAGGAGTAGGGATTAATGAGCTGTGAAGGAAGGAGATGTATTTAAGGTGTTTGTGAATAGGGAGAGGAGGAAGTTCCTGCTCTGTATTTAAGATATTAAAGCTACTTTGCAGGTCTTTTTTCTTTCAAAAGAAAGCCTGAAAGCCCCCACAGTTCTGAGTACTTGTCAGGGATGTAATGATAGAAATTTTGTCAGCCTCTCTTTGCATAATAGGGATCATTATGTGATGGTAAATTTCTCTGTATGTATGTTCCTAATGTGGGAGGAATAAAATATTCCCAAGGTTTCTTTTGCAGAGCTTGTCAATGAACGCGCTGGGTCAGATTGTCTTCTCATTTATTAGCAGGAAAAGCTAAGATCGCTTTATGTAAGCACAACAGTAGGAAATCACAGTGCTGGGACAATCAGGCTTATTGTTTCAAACCCTACCAGCCTGACAGGTACTTCTTTCTTGCATCAGCTGCATTTTAAGTGTTGGGAAGCTCTGCTTCCTCCCTGAGCTTCTCTAAGTACTGCTGGGACAGCACCAAATCAGCTGCACCCAGGTGGACGATTGCATTGCACTTGTGTGTTACGTGCTGGCCCCCTGCCCATCTCCATGTCAGAAGTGGGACTGAGATGGTGGGCAAGCAATTGCGTGGTTATGAGCTGGAGGAATTGTGCCAAGAGGCTGCAGAGGCCCATAGCTCGTCATTTCAGTGCTGCTGCTTTAGGAGTTGCTAAACACTGCAGAAATCCTTCCTGGAAATACCAGCTGTGGGGTTTTCTTCAGAGGCTCCTCCAAGACTTTTTAAGGACTTGGGAGTGTCCCACATGCCTGCGAAGGGCAGACCACTAAGTCCTAACTTGGGCTCACACAAACCACAACTGCCTGCTTGAGTAAAAGCATGTCAAATCTGGCTAATAATAGCAGCTAGGAATTTCAGAGGAGCTTATCTAATTTTAACAACTGGCTCCCTTCTGCTCCTTTGTAAATCTCAGTGATAAATACACGAGGAGGAGTGTTAAACAGTGCTTTGCAAAGGAAGGTTAAGCTATTGCAATCTGCAGTCTGCAGAGGGCAAATAGACATCCAAAGTGGCTACATGGCTCAGCTGGAGCCACAGAGGGACAGGGTCCATCCCGGTCCTGCCCGTGGTGTCCTGCCACGCTCTCACTTTCATCTGAGTTGTTCGACTTCAAGAGCAGCTGCTGTCTGATAACACTGCAAGCGGACATTTGGGTACCTCGAGCAGAGAACAGAGCTAAATGACATTCCACAGTAAAGTTAGTAGTTGTTGGAATAATTTATGCTGTCCAACAGAGAAAGCAATGTGTCCTTTCACATGCAGTAAGTAGGTATTTGTTCAAAACAATTAGACTCCATAGCCTAGTTTAGTACTTAATCAATTTATGTGGTTAGCTAAAGTACCTGCATATGCCCTTAATAAGTAGTGACACCCTTTTCCTAAAGCACTGCTAGGTGCTTACAGAGAAATTACATTTTTAATTATGCCACACTAGCCTAATGGAAAATCTAATTATGACAGTGGTACTTTTCAACTTTTGTACAAATAGTGTATTTTCTGAAATGCAGTTGCAAGTGTTGGCTCTGCTGTAGAACTTCAGGAGAGGAAATGGATTCAGCTTAGAGTTTGTACCATGCTTCACTTTATTATTTATTAATCAGTGCTATGTATTATTTGTATGCTGTCATAAATGTCCTGGTAGTTGATGCAGTAAAAACAGGCAAATGGGAGTTCTTGCTCAAAAGATTCTCACTGGTCTAAAACAAACACTTCTATAAGCCGTGGAAATACTGAAGCTGCTTCTCAGGGATTTGTGCCTTGTCTTTTGATTCTCTGATGCCTACTGTGGTGTGAACTCTGATTGAAATGTTTTGCATGGATTAGGATGGTCACAGGTTTTCTTCATGCCTAATGAGGGTTCAGCTCACATTGGAGCCTCTTTCTCCACGGCGATAGTGTACAAATAATTTAGACCGGGACCTCACTCCTTCCTTCTCCTCCCTCCCAGGTGACCAGGTGCTCACTAGCATGGTCATGATTTCTGTAGTAGCTCCAATCCACCAGAGTGTTTATAAGCAGATTGTGTGGACCAAAAGCCCCTCCTCTACTCAGGTTTTCCCCTTTGTGAGCTCCAGACAGTCCCAGTGATTTCTGTGAGAGCTGGCCAGTACTTCTAACAAACTCAGCAATATTTATGGCACTTTAAAACAGCATGAGCTGTCTTAGTTTGGCTATTGTTTATTCAAAGAGAAAAAATGGACTTTTCAGTGCTATTCAGGGTTGATCTAAGCCTGCTCCTACTCAATATCCAACATAAGCATCAGTTAGGACAACTGAGCCATTCTGCACATCTTATCTCTTCTGCAGATGGACTCGCCTTGGGGATGAGGAGCCCCTACAGTCGCTCCTCCTGAGCCACAGCAGCTTGCTGGCTGTGGCCCAGATTTGCTGTGAGTAGCTATCAATTTAATTGATTACAACAGACTAAACCCCTGAGCTTTTCTAAAGACTTTACTTCAGTGTCTAAAAAGTCAGTCAGGTTCTTAATTACCATCCAGTTCATATCCAAAGGGGTACAGCCAACCTTTTGTTTATAAAATGAGAGCAAGTTGTCTCTGTTCACTGTCTCTCCCCATCTTGGAAAGTCTGGCAGGCAGGGATTTTCCCTCTCTGTGCCTGCATACGACATTGGGCACTGGAGATGCTCCTCTGAGTTATTATAGTGTTACTGGGCATTAACAGAGGTGCACTGGTACAGCAGGGAGGAAATGCATGGATGCCACTCACAGGTTGAAATTCATTCCAACAAATGTCCCTGAAAGTCTGCCAGAACTGCAGGGAAATGGAGCACCCTGACAATGGGAGCAGAGCTCTCCAGCATGGAGGCAAGCTGAGCTTCTCAGGCCAAATCCTTTATTCCTTTGAATTCCTTCCAGAGAAGTGCCTGGTCAGAAAAATCATGGCACTCTAGAGGTGATCTGCTTCTACGGATCCTTTTCAGAGCAGAACTAGAGCACCAGGATATTTTCAATTAATGTTTTTCCTTGTCAATGGAACAAGTACACCCTGAAACCTGACTTGGTCACATGTGTCCTTCTGGGTGTGCCTCCGCCTGCCCCATGTATCACTGGGATGAATATAACAGGAGCCATCTCACTTTTCTGGTCTACTATGTGATGGATCAGAAGCAAAACGTGTTGTTCTGAGCTCATATTTTTTCTTGGTTCCTTTAAAACCGTTTGTTCTGCTTGGATACTTTGTGGCTACTAATAGATAATGTTATGGGAAGGACTGTAAAACTTTATCACTGGAGAGTGCTGAAAATGTGAATGTCTATTCATGTGTAGAGTCTCTTTTTCTGCAAACTTTAAAGCATATTGCACAACTGCAACCTCTCCTGCTATCACAAGTACTCTGCTTAGACCAGATGTGATCAACTTGTGTTATGTGTTTCCATATGAGCTGTGAAGCAGCTAAAAGTATCCTGTAGGCTCCCTTCTTCTTCATCGCTTTAATCACAGGTATCTACATTTTCCCAGACATTCCCAGCAGCCCAGGGGTGGTGTTTTAAAAATGAATGAAAGGCAGCAAGGTAAGAGGGATAGTGCCAAGCTAAAGCTGACCATCTGTCCTCTGTCCCTGAAAATGAAAAGCCAGTTTCAGGAAGGGAATTAAGGGGACCTTGATGGCTAGTGTGGCTTCAGACCTAATGGCAGTGCCCACTGCCCTGCAGGCAGGAGATTGTTAGGCAGAAATTTAGTTGGAAATTATTATAGTATTTCCTGGGCTATTTGGGTTTGCTTTAGCCTAATCCAGCTTTTGTATTTTTATTCTTTGGCTCACGGAGGTAACTACAGCCCTGCAATGTCTTGGCCCTGCAAAGTCTTGCTGAAAAGTACTGGTGCCAGGATGAAGCAATTTTCTTTCAGCAGATATATCCCCAAAGCTTTCAAAGTGCCTGAGATTATGGAAGATACCCTGCCTGTGCAACTTAATTGGACTACTGGGCTAAGACTGCTGCAAAGATATCCCTGTTAAGATTCTAACTGATAGCAACTCACACAGATTAAATTTTATTTGTTGAATTATGACGATCAGAGCAGTCCCATCAGGTAAAACTGCAGAGAACAGGTTTACTAATAAATTGTGCAGAGCAATCCTTCATTTCTCATATCTGTGAGAAGCCTGGAGCACAGCAGATTGCTGCTGGAAGGTCCTGCCTGAGAGGCTACCAAATAGAAGCCTGCCATTACATTTTGCCATCACATTTGTTAAACTGCGGGACAGCATTAGACTGGCCTGCCATTTACATCAGTTAGAGGTGAAAATACCACAGAGCGTTTCAAAGATGTGCTGGGGAAGAACTAGAAAATGCCTCAGAAATAATGGCTTCCCCTACAACCGTCATTTTCACAGTGGCTGCAGAGTAAATCTCTGTCTTCGCTGGCCCCTGCATCGCAGCCCCATTCTGGTGCGCGCTCAGAAGTGTCAATTCATACCTGGCCTCTCACAAAGTTAGCTAATGCCTTTTAGCTGGATATTATCCCAATTTTAAGCCCATTAGGTGACAAGAGGATTCAGTGTTGAGCGAATGAAATGTTTTAGAGCATGCCTAGGTGCCTGGGAGGGAGATCAGACCGCAGATAGAGAGGGGGAATAGGAGACATGAGGCAGAAGGCCAGGATCACAAATGCTTTTCAAACTTGCGGCACCTGTAACTCAAAGTTCTGGCCTGTCTGTTTCTCTTCCAGAATCCTGTCTGCTTCCCACTGAAGCATGCTTTGTTTCGAGTAAAAAGAAAAAAAACCCCACATGTGGCCAAAACTTTATAACTCTCTGGCATGTTATGAATTAATTTTGCCACCCTTGAGATAAGAGCACCATTTGCATGAACATCAGCAAAATCAGATTAGGGAAAAATTTCTAAAACTAGGGACTGGGCAGGGGCAGTCTGCCTGGGAGATCTGGGAGCATCTCTGGACCAGCCCCTTCTAATGACTGTTGAGCCCTTTTGCCACTGACAGATTCTCAGCAATTCCTTTGCTCTCCCTGGGGTATTAGGAGTAAGAGAAATCACCCTGTCATGGGCACGGCAGTGCAGCGTGTATTATAACTCCAGCACATCACCCATTTGCGTGCAGCGAGGTCAGTGCATGCTGTGGCAGTTCAGTAAGAGTTCATTTGGACCCCACCATGTGTGCATATCATTTTCCACAATCAAAGGGCACGTATCAATAACAGCAGCGTCCTGAACACTGCTCCTAGCTAAGGGTCAAGGGAGTTAAGCCAAGTAACACCCAGACCCATGCCTTCCTCATGCAGCCCAGTACAGAAATCCAGTGGGTCCCTACACTCTATTAATCAGATTCACTCCTACATAGGTATGTGCTATATTTGGAAAATTCAGCACAGTTTGGAGTGGGTACATGTGCAATCAGGCTGGGAATGAGATGGGAGGTTGAGCAGAGCCACAACACCTACCTGGAGGGAAAAACTGGGGGGAAATTGCCATTCTTTGTCATGCAGATACAGCTTTTTTTCTTACTCTTGGTGTTGTGTGAAGAGCAAAGGGATCACTGTGGATCTGCGAAGGCAGCCTGAGTGAACAGACTTGTTCATGGGAGAAATCCGAAGAAGGGTGAGTGAGCAAGGCTTCATACACCACGTAGCATCCCTTCATGCTGGGCGTGAGATCTGTATCTGTCCAGTCTGGTGGGCAGGTCGTGTGTTGAGCCGGCGGGGCAGGAGCATTTGCAGCACTGTGCTTCGGGCATCCTGTGCCTGGGAGCAGCCCCAGAGAGGTTGTGGGGAGCAGCCCCAGAGAGGTTGTGTGGAGCAGAGGTCTGTTCCCCTCTGAAGGGAGACAACGGGAATCCACCCCAGTTTTGCTGAAGGAAACAAACTGAATTTAGAGGCAATCAATGACAATCTCTGCATCAGTGTATTTATGAAAAGTGCCTGTTATGCGTTTGCATAGTCTTAGATGACAGTGGAGCAGAAATCCTACAGGAGAGTGTTTGCAGGAGGAAGGAGGGGTATACCAAAAACCTTGGATGAAGTCCAATATTCAAGCAATAAGACCTTAAGAAGCAGGCATCATTATAAGATAATTGACTGTGGAGAGCAGTCACACATCCCAAGGTGAAGCATAGGGCACTTAACATATCAATAAGGTCAATTATCTGATTATGTCAGCTGCCTTAGTGCTGTTATTAACCTATATTGCTCTTATTAACCTTTCTGATGAAGAATCTTTCAAAAATAATTATATTAAAGTACAAATCTCTCAAGTTTAAAATATGTGAATGTTCCATTTCAGTAGTCGTGTGTCATAGGATAATGAACATCTGATTGCCTGGCTGACACAATGAGGTTTTTAATCAGGCTCCCTTTCCTAGGATCAGCATGTTAGCTCTGACAGCCTTCTGTGGGCCCAGGCAGTCTCATGAAAGCACTGCTGTCATGTTACGAATGGCGGGATTTAAAATTGAAATGTGAGCAAATAAGACAAGAAATGTAACAGATATGCTGAGGAGAGGGGTCCTGGGAAAATACCCACTGAAAGCCTCTTCAGTCAATTCCAATTATTGAAGCATACAGCTGATTCAATTAGTGGCTATGTACTTATGCATATAGTATTTACTACCTAGCAGAACTGATCAAAGGGGAACACACTGCTCATGAAAATTTGTTCATATTCATTTTGTCCCTTTTTTTTTCTCCATACTGCAGAGCATTTTGAAGTAGGAAAGCGTTTTGCCACAACTTTCAGCCATTCTTTCATCTATTTGGGGAATGTGAGTGTTCTAATTTCTGCTGGGGATTACTAATTCATTACATGCTTTTGGCAAAACCAATGCAAATTCTGCTCATTACAAGTTTTGATCACTGTTATGTTTCTCTGTGTGTATCTGTACAATAGGTGAAGTATCATTTCATACAAGGTAGGTACTCTATGAGCAAAAATGAGGGCCTTATTTTTACCTGTGACTTGTTGCCATGCTTAACTTTGATGTGATTTGATTTTTAGATGACCACATTGCGCATCCTTTAAAGATATCTTTTTTTACCTCTGGAATTTGTCACCAATTTAAAATCACTGGGCATTTTCAAAAGTTTAGGTTAAGATATTCATATGTCCATTTGGGCTGACATGTTTCTCCAGGTAGAAGAACTATGACTAGTCTCCCTCTTTGACGTCCAAGTGAACTCCTTTGCTAGTAGAAAACTGAGTGGGAGAATCACATGGAAAGCTAAAGCTGAAGAATTCTCCCTCCATGAAATTCCCATTCGTTATCTTCCCCAGTTTGGTCCCTTCACCAAGATCACCACTGCCACCACAGTACATCTGGTACTTGGGAAGGACAAGTATTTCAGTAGTCACTCCATGTCTTCTCTCCCCCCTTTTATAAAAAATAACAATGATGAAAGCTTATTTCCTTGTTTCCAAGTCCTACTCAGGAGACCCTGATTTACTTCCTGTTGTGTGTATGAATCTTATTATTCAGAATGAGCCCCTGTTAAGTCACCTCCTTGCTCCACCACTGTGAGAATATGGCCTTCTGCCAGACCCCAAAACCACTGCAAAATCCAGGCACTTTTGTGACCATCATGAGCCACAGCTCCTGGCTCAGGTTAGTGAGTTTGACGTTTTGGTGCTGATGAACATTTCTTTTCTCTTCCACACCTTTTGTATTTTTTCCAGTGGGATTAGGTGCATCTACCTGTGCCACACACAGAGAGATGTTCTTAGTCATCTTCGTGTTTGCAATTCTACTGGAGACAGTCAAGAAGCAAACGTTTGTGCCAGGTATATTATGTATGGCTCTGCTGATTTTTTGCAAAACTCTTTTAAAGTCTGCAGTGAGCACTGTGCCTCTGCAATGTTCTGGGAGTAATATGAACTATTAGTACTGCATTGAAAATCAAAGTCTGCTGGGAATATTTCGGAGGTAAATAGAGGGCAATTATCTGAAATGAGAACTCAAGGAACACTATGTCTTGCAAATACGGCCTCTAAGCCAAGTCAGTATATCTGGAGAGGCCATTGCCCACAGTAACAAATGTATGTCCCTTCTAGGAAAACAATATCTGCTTTTGCCTCCCACTAAGGTGTCAGACCTACAGTGAGAGTAAATGTTTGGGTAGTTTTTGCCTCATTAGGCTTCCACTGGGGTTGGAATTGGCTTAGCCAGACCACACCATTATGAAATTTATTGTACTTGTGATCCAAATTGTTTCTGCCTCACGGAGAGCATTTCTATCTGAGGTATTTTAAAGATCAGTGTATCGTGGTTTCAGAAGTGGCTCCTCAGCCCTCGGAAAGCCTTGTCAGTCGTCACAGCCTGGTAACATCAGCTGGAAGTTGATGCTGTCAGCCCACACACTGGCAAAGTCTCTCCCTTTTTCATTTCTGGTTTTCTGAAGACAACTGGAAGATGCTAGGTTGCTGTCAGGACAAGTTCAACATCAACTGTAATATCTCTTTCTGAAGATTTTGCTTCTTTTAATCATTGGATTTGACAACATTTGTATTTAGGTGCTCTCTCTGGTTTGTGAATAATGTCAAAAGAAAGCTGTATCAAACAAGAGGTGAAATCTTTGATTACAAGACAGATACCCAGTGGTCTTAAACTGGACAATGCCGCTATGGGATTGAGTTTGCTTCTGAGGTAAAATCCAAGTGAAGCAATTCACAGGCACTTCATTTCCCACAAATTACTTGTTTTCTGGTGGGTGAGTGAGAGGGATCTGTCAAAAATCTGCTGCTGCTCATCCTTTTCAGGATGTTTGATAGTTAAGGATAGTTAAGTATGTATGAACTGGTAACTGGCCAGTTGGAGGAAATCTGTATGGAGGAATTGTTAAGCCCTAGAACATCCTTACAAAGGTTCATCTGGATATTCCAACATTTGTGTACGAATGTATGTTTTCCTATTTCTAGAGAATATCTTCCACCCACTTCTTTTGCATTTACCAGCAAGGACAGAAGGTTGAAACAGGGTGTGGGGAAGGAAGCAAAGGAAGATGCTGAAAGTCAGATTTTATTTCATATGTTCCCAGTCCCATGAAAATCTGTGCAAGAATTATCAAAATTGTATTTTTCTTTTTTCCTTTTTTTTCCCTCCAGTGCTGAACTTCACTCTACCAATGTTTTTTAATTATTTTGTCTTTATATTATTCACTTATTTGGTGAAAAGTTTCCTGTTACATTTTCAGTTTTTCAGGGCTCTACCCCATCACTTCACTTGCAGCATCATATGACTAGCTCTCAGAAAATCTTATCTGGTCTTTAGAGATTTCTATCCTGTTTCTCATTATAGTCTGTAATAGTGCTTCTTGCTCCAGTATTTTACACTTCAACCATTTAGATTTGTGTTTCTGAATCAAGGCATCACTTGTTCCCCTGAGGCCATGGGACCTAGATGTGTGAACTTTCCTGATGACAACATAGGACTATCAAGCACACTACTTAATACTTGCCCTGGGTTATGTTACAGCTGATATCATATCCTCCAATATCCTCCAGTCCCTTAGTGAAGAATAGAAGAAAGTGTATAATAAGTCCATATATGAAAGAATCTTGGTGCTTCTGCAGAAGGCAGAGGGTATATTGTATATGAAAGGCCCTACTGTAGTAAAAGACACTGGAAGAAATAGAGAAATAGAAAGCATTTAGGATTGCTTAAATTTCTGGTTCCTTCAAGATCAGCTTCCCGAGTTACTAAATTCAACTTCTTCACGTTACGCCACTAGCTGTAGCTGTGTGTGCTACAGCTTCCATCGCTGTACAGAGATGGAGATTTGCCACCTTCCTGCAATTTGTCGGGGCGTGGGGGGAAAAGGAATATGTCCTTTTTCTTTTCTTTTCCCTTTCTTCTTTCTCCTTTCTTTTTCCTTTACTTCCTTTTCCCTTTCATAGAATCATAGAATCATTAAAGTTGGAAAAGACCTCTAAGATCATCTAGTCCAACCATCAACCCAACACAACCATGNTCCTTCTCCTTCTCCTTCTCCTTCTCCTTCTCCTTCTCCTTCTCCTTCTCCTTCTCCTTCTCCTTCTCCTTCTCCTTCTCCTTCTCCTTCTCCTTCTCCTTCTCCTTCTCCTTCTCCTTCTCTTTTTTTTTTTTCTTTTTCTTTTTTCTGTCTCTTTCTCATCCTCTTTAGGAGCTGAGAAGGACCAGAAACACTGTAATTGCTTCATATGGTGACCAGTCGTTCCTATTTATAGTGGATATTGTCTGCATAGAATTAATAGTCTGTAAAATTCCCGCAAGGCAGGCACAGCTGAATAGATATAAAAGTTGTTTTAAACAAATAAACAGATATTAAACAAACAGTGGCATTTCAAGACAGCTATTTGAAATAATAAGGAACTGTTGGATTTTTACCTGAAAAGGTAAAGCAAATCAGCAGTAATTATATTCGTCTTGTCAGACGAGTGAGGGAGTTTTGGCAGTGGAAAACTCTGATACTTGAAACCTCTCTTAAAGACATTGAACTTGGCTGATTGCCATGGCTTGGAGAATCTGCAAGCAATTGTCCACACAATTAAATAGGGGTATACCAATTTTATTCTACTGGGAGTTTTCTACAAAAATAATGTTTTCAGGCTTTGTAATGATGTCGCAGTTGGACGTTGCTTTCATGAGACACGTTACTCATGAGAAAATGAAATCCCATGAAGTTCAAGGGAACATGAAAATGAAGAGCTCTGTTCAGCAGAAGAAACCTAGCAGCAGAAAGATTGAATTTGTCCCAATGGTCACAGAGGCATTCAGCAAACAGCTGCATCTGTTTGGTGTTGTTTGCTCTGATTTTTGTGGTTTTATACTGGCCACTGGAGATGCCACCATCATGACTGCAGGCAGTGATGTACAGTGGCAGATGAGCCTTGAAGAAGCCATTTAAACAGATTTCAGTTTAGTTATGTCTTCCCTTGGATTTGGATGGTTCTCTGGACTTCTCAGCTTGCAAAACTGTGAGGTGCTTGTCCAGGAGCAAGCTTATCTGTGGGTATTGCTGCTTGCAGTCACAACCGGGAAATGAAAAAGCATGTGGAAATGAAAGCCCATTAGAGTGAAATTGGAAATTGTAACATCTGGCTTTGCTTTGGAGTCAATTCTTACTTACATTCTGACATTCGCAGTTGTCCTGTGCTAATACAAGAGGCCTTGTGCTTTGCTATGCCACGTAAGCAATATCAAAATAATGCTTGAAGTTACTATTTGACTATCAAGAGCCCTATTCAGTGGCCAGCATTAGCCTGAATCCCAAAACCTGATATATACTCTGTTGAATAAGTTCAGAGTCAGCCAGCTCTGGTTTGGGGTGCATGCTGTGGGACTTGGGGCTTCAGCAAAGTCATTGCACAGTTGATCCTTGTGTGATGCACTGTAGCATCTAGCTCTTTGGGTGAGAGAGCTTGGGAAGCTGATGTTGGGCAATAGGAAATGCTTGAGAGCAGGATTTTATGCAAATTTAGGGCCCACAGTGGTATACAGTGAGGGTGGAGCAACTTTAAAAGTCTGTGTAAAAACCTTTGAGTTCAACAATACTGTACTCTGGGAAGGTTCTTACGCAGAGAGGGATTTTACAACATCAGCCTATCTCTAGTTATGACTCAGCTGTCATGGCCACATTACATATTCGTTAAAGAGTTAGGTGAATAAGAAATGAATTGTGAGCCAGACAAATATTTGGAGCTACTAACATTCACGCGCTGTTATTTTTTCATAATAACAAGGACCCCAGGGAGGCCAAACTCTGACTACGGGAAATCTTGACAGAAGGTTCACAGCTTGGAGTTGTGGGTTGGTTTTTTTTTTCCAACACTGCAGTGAAAACAATTGATCTGCTGGATAAATGGCAGGAACACGGCTAGAGCTGCTGTGTACAACTCCGTTAGAGCAAACAAGAGCTTCCAGCACTGATCCTCATCTGTCCCTGCGGCAGGTGAGCCACTTCTCAGGGTTTCCTTTCTCCTTGGGGAGCGTGAGAGAGCCAGTGTTTGGGCACCCCGGGTGAGCAAATGAATCAGAACACGCAGCTCGTCCCCTCCTCCTCTCGCCATGCGGAGCGGCATGCCAGGCTGGATTGCTGTGTCTGTGTGCTAAAACCCGCGTGCGTTAGAGCAGTGGCAGGTGTTAAATAGTAACAGATGTTAATATTGACAAACTGAAGTGGCTAAATGTGGAAATACAGCACTGCTGAGACGTGTGAAGTGAGGCAATGACCTTCACACATTACAGATCTAGTCAATAAAAAGGAGCTCGAAGAGAGTGAAATGATGCTGCGTGCACAGTGGGACTCTGGGCAAGTTCTGGGCTGCATGGGACAATTTTGTGTCTTCCAGGGGACAGGACTGAGGGAAGGGTCTGTACAAAAGAGGCAGCAAACACCAAAAAGCCCAGACTTCAGTGGACCTGTTTTCAGCACCCAGTGACCATATGAACTTTGCATTTGTCCTCCAGTGCCATTTCAGTGACACAGAAGAGGCAGCTCTGTTAAACACTGGGTCCCTCTGCTGCTTTAGCCCCTTTTATCCACATTTTCTCTTTTGTTTGTACAGATCAAGGATCCTGATGGATGGTCTGTTTGTGCTGCCATAGACACTTTTCTACTAACTTGTTCTATATCAGACCCCAAGGCGTTTAGGGTCAAAGCTTGCTTTTTGTGACTTTAGCCAGGGACTTCAGTGGGATGAGGTTTTGATCTCTTTTGTTCCAGGGAATGACAGCAATTTCTGCTGCTCTAAGTGACATTATTCTAAAATCTGGGAGAGAAGAAAGAGATATAGCTACATTAAAGGGAAATGAGTTTTGTTTTGAAGCTCCCCTGTATCCAGTCCATGCTCTGTATTAGCAGATGTTTCATCCCTTGAATGACTCGTTCTCAGGCTAAGCCATGGGAGCCTCCACCAGCTTGTGCTGTGCACAGGCCATCTGAGATCTGGGGAAGCAACACAGAGTGATAAAAACCCCCTTTGTGCACCGTGCTTCCAGCTCACAGACCCAAACTGACAGTGGCCAAGAGGGAAGGATTTCCTGACTAAAGGGAAGGGATGCTTCGTATGCCAGGTTTTTCCTGATGTATGCCTTTGACTGGGATCCATTTTAAATCAAACTTTGAAGATGTTGGTTTAAACATGCTGGATTTTTTTCTCTGTTACAGGGACTCAGCAAGCTCTGCACAAAGCTTGGACAGAGCAGTGCTGCATTGGGGACTTCATAATGTGAGGCATCCATTGGGGCCAACTGTTTTCAAATGGCATCAGCTCCCACAGGCAGCAGCATGCATATAGATCACAGCCAGGAGACACTGCAGTGATGTTCAGTGACAATGTTAGTGGTGGAAATCAGCTTTAATTTTTCACTTTCCATTTCTCAGCAGATCAAAAGTGAATATGCACCGTCTTCATTAGAAATGCAAATACCTCAATGCACAGTAACCAGTGCAATTCCCTTTCCTTCCAAAGTGCAGAGCAGTAGATAAGCACACATCAAAGGGGTAACTAGTGATTTTTATGAAAGGATCCCAATCTGAACTGGAAGGCTCCTGCACAGGGCCCAATCCCACCTGACATGTGTCAAGTGGAAAATATGAGTTTTGCTGGTGTTTGCTGATTTTGGTGGGATTCTGCATATTAATATTGCTCATTGAAGGGCTCCACAGCAGGCCCAACAATTGCGGCTTTGATTTGTAGATGAAATAATAGCTGTGGTAACTGGAGTTCAGCTCTGTCCTGCATAATTCCACTCCTCTAAAAATCAAGGCATCCAGGCTCCCTTGAGAAGTCTTGGCAGGCTCAGAGCATGACGCATGCCCTCCCAAAATACATGCCTGACGGGATGACTGACCCATTGACTGGGGAGGGTGTCTAACCAGGTAACTGAGGCAGGACATCTGTCCTTCAGATGCCAATGGCAGGCAACCTTGTGAATGCTCTTTGGTTCTTGCTCCTTAGCGAGCAGGGCTTTTTGCAGGACACCTTTGAGGTTCCCTTTCCTAAACCAGTGCCAGATTAATTTGGTATATGGAGCAGCAAACTGCAGTATTTCAGGAGCTGACAGAGAGCCGTTGGGCAATCTCTGCTGTCAAGGAAGGAGAACTGCAGACATCCTGTCCCCACCCAGGAGTCACAGCCCTTCGCCCTCTTCAAAGCAAAATGAAGCCAGTTAGGCTCAGCTGGCGCTGGGAGATGGACCTTCCCATGGGGCAGGGGCTGCAGCTGGGAGCAGTAATTAACAGACAGGAGTGATGACTTCTAAAATCTTTGCAGCTTCAAAAGTGCATCTGTCTGAACCTTTCGTTCCTGCCACAGGCAAGGAAATTCGTATTTGCAGTCCTGATAGCTCGAGCTGGTCAACTATTTGTTTTCATTTCCTGAGATCATCTAACACATACTTAAAAAAATGCCTCAGCCTGTTTGAAACTATGTAAGCTACAGCATGTTAACATGTTTTCCAGCACACCCTCATCTCTGAAGTTAGATACAGGTAAGGCATGGGGTGGCTGGCAGTTATTTTCCAACACATCGCCTTTTCTAAAAGAGGCTGTAGGGAGGTGGAAAGGTTTGCACGAGGTCAGAGGTACCAGTGGCCCCTGGGCGCTCCCCTGCCAAGTTTTTGAGACAAGGTGTCCCCCACGTTTACTCTATTTGAACCCTCAGAACTGCCTAGATTGCTGGAAATAAAAAGACCTCCAAAGAATGAAAGCCTGTGGACTTCAGGACAAAAAGGAGTTCAAACTGGATACAGTTTTTTCAAGAATTATGCAGAATCAGAGCTTTGATTAGCTAGCTTTGTATTTCCAGACCAATAGAAGCAAGGTGATTTCTGGCCTGGTGTTTTTTAAGCTTATTTGTTCTCATCAGAGGGTTTTAGCATTAACCTGTAAGCATTGCAACTTTTTAATGTGACGGCACAGACAGCTTCAAATTGGCAGAGGTCAGTTTTCAAGGATTTTAGCCTCCAGGAACCTACTGATTTTTAATGGGAGTCACACTGCTAAATCCCTGCATATGCTTTTGAAATTAATTCCATAAAGCCAGAGTCTTTCCAAGCCTTTGTTTCAGCTAACATCATTATAAATACTTGAATGACTTTTGGAGATCATATAGGATATATCACCAGTCAAAATGAGTTAGAAACAAATTGACATGTTCTTGCATCTGGGGAAGTACTAGCTTTCCTTGGGTTTTGCTGTTTTCTTTCATTTGTAATTAAATTATTTGCTCTAAAACTTGATTGGTATTGACAAAGAGTACATTTTCTCTACATTGAATGCAATTTTTTCCTTACTTTGTGAGTCAGGTATGAAAAATTTACCACTCTCATACCAAGGTAAAAAACCCGACATGCTTGATGTTAGTGAGCCTGTATCTCTTAAAGAACACAGAGCTACAGTCAGCCCCTCCGTACCTGACACTGAAGTCAGAGTTACAGTGAAAGCTTGATTTCCAGAGAAGAACCTAAAGAAAAGGTGTTAATGAGGAACTTCTCATAGGAAGGCCTCAAATGCATTGAAGACAGCATTGCATAAAATCCACCTCACTCTGGTAGATGCACAATAACATTATCAAAGCTCCTACCTGACCAAGGAGCCCAAGATCTACCAGCTGAACATTTGAAACTGTTATCCAGCTTTACTGCCAAAATGTAGGGCATTCATTTTCCTGGATCACTGAGCTAAATTATTTTTCTTAACTCAGACCTAGGGGCAGAAACACAGGCTCCTGACTCCCAGTCCAATGTTCTAAATATTTCTCCTTTGTTAGGAAGACAAGACCTGGGAATAAATTCACGCAAACCCTTGACACAAAGAGCATGTGTGGGGAGGGGGATGTATTCGCACTGCCAAATATTACATACTTAATTCAATTAAGGAGTTAGTGTCTTTTTATAGTCAATAGGGATTTAAGGACACATTCCTCAAATGCACTCTGAATTCCCCCCTGGAGAAGCCCTTCCCTCTCTTGTTGCAGGACTGAGGTGCCTAAAACCTTGCCTATCTTCCCTGAGCCCATGAATCACCCTGGACAGTTTCTACCAGACTTGCTTCACTTCTGTGATGAGATTATCAGTGCCTCAGCAAACTCTTTCATTGACAGCTTTTGCCAAAGGGGTTGTGGATTACTTCCAGATGTAGATACTTCCTTCTGCTAAAAGTGCCACCTACTTCTAGCAACAAGGAAACCTTGTTTACTACTGACATCTGCTAAAAACCAAACTTTTGACACTGACACCCAGCTCACAGTGCTTAAGGAGCTCTCAGAAGTCTAGCTAGGCTAGAATTTTCCTTTCATACAGTGAAATCACCCATATTGTAATTATGGTCCAGCTGGGAGTCTGGGGGGGTGGGGGGAGGGGAGGATCCCAAAGGAGGCTTCAGATTTGTCTTGCCGCAGCATATGGGGCTTGGGAGGGAGTGGGTGTTTGGAGAGGGTTTGTTTGGGGAGTATGTCAAGCTGTTTGTGCTCTTCCTAGTTAGGGGGTTTGCACATGGAAGTTGTAAAACTGGGGGCTAACTTTTGGCTAGTAGGGTGTTAATTATATATTTATCTTTATTTCTCTTCATTTGAAAAATATGTTTATATGTGTTGATGTGAAGTGGTATTTTTTTGCTAAGCTGAGTGTTGCTTCCTCTCGTGTTCAGTGTTTCCTTGTTTCTGAAGGTTGCAAGTTTGAGCTTTCTGCCTGGGCTACGTGGAAGGTTTGATTATTTGCCCCGCTGATGGCTTTCATGAACATTTTACTGTGTTAGCACAGTGCTTCCCTCTGATCTCTAGGTTTGCTGAAACCAGACAGCAGCAGAGGTGGCTCTTGCTGCTGGAGAGTCATACTGCTCAGCTTTGTGCCTTGGTTTCTGTGTTGCTTGATGCTGGTTCTAATTAACTTGAGTTTGGGGAGTTGTGTTGTGGATGCTGCTCCTGTGGGGTTTTGTTGGTGTTGGGCAGGCAACTGCAAAACACGGGTGGCAGCAGCTGACTTGTCCCCAGACTCTTTTGTGCCTGTGCCCTGGAGATGTACAGAGCAGCAGCTCTTTGAGGTTCTTCATTGCCTGCACCAAGGCCCTGCAGTTACCTTTCCAAGCAACACTTTCTAGGATGAAATGGGGTGGGTTTTTTTCCCCCCAAGAAATTAAACTTTTCCATGAAGAAGGAAAATATTCCTTTAGAAGGTCTGTTTTTCAGGTCTTAAATTTTTTATATCTCTTCACATAACAGCTGCACCATTCCTCTGTATTAATGTCTGCTTCATTGTGCCTGTTTCTTAGAGGCACCAAATCTGTCTTACGTTAAACTCTAGTCCTTGTATTATTTTAACTTAGCCTTTTAGAAGGTGGTTCATTTCTAGTTGCAGGTGTAACAAATCTGTGTTTCTATGCTGGGTCTGGCCCGCTGTTCCTGATGATCCTGAGCTGGGCAGGATCAGGCTCTTCTTCTTTCCTTCCTTATGCTTGGTACTACCCATTCCTCCCCTGCGAGAACTGATCATTTCTTGCATTCATTTTCAAAGTGACCCTCCTGAGGATCACCAGACAGCAGCCACTGCGGCAGCGCTGTGCCATGACATTGATAAACCACAACATATTGTTTAACATATTGTTCCCAGTCCAACATATTGTTCGCATTCATCATGGAAGCAATCACTACAGACCATTTTATTGCAAACCTGTTACCTGGTGCTCATCATTAGGTCATTAACCTTAACAATGTCAACATGTTCTCGGTATGCAGTTTAATTGGAGTGCAGTGCAGAGCAGTTGCACAGGCTGTACCACATACGGGGGCATACAATTTAAGAGTAATAGAAATCCTGTACCAGTATGGCACTGATACTAAATAAAGTCAAGTCTGGACAGGAGATGCAAATTAAAGAAGAAAGTAGCTGTACGTAGGGGTCCCAAATAATTTCTCAGCAGAAGCATAATTTCCTGTGAGCACTGTGCCAGGTGAAAGTTTTCATTTTATGGTATCAAATTCCAGGTACTGTTTTTGTAGTTCTTTTCCCTTGGTGCCTTTGCCATTTCCAAGGAAAAGAGATGGGCAGTCCAGTGACTTTTGCTGCTCTAACTGCACACACTGATATTGGCAAGGCTTTCCTCTGAGAGTGCTTGTTAAAGAAGCAAAGCTTGTGTCTCCTGAGGCTAGCTTCCAGGCTATGTGATACCAAGACAGGAATTCAACAACTTGGTTATGGAGGAAGCTGCTAGGAGCAAGTAAATTCTTCAGGAAAATATCCTGGTTTGTGTACTAAACTTTGGGGGAAGATTTCTTATGAGACTTGCTTAGTCAGTTATAAAGTATTGTTTCTCTGTATGAACTCTGCTTGGTTATTATGGAGACTATCAGGACACCACCATCTTTGTTAACGTAGATGGTCAGGCTCTTCAGAGAAAGGTCTGTCTCTTCACGTATGCTGGTAAGCAACCTCATGCAACTGGGGCCAGGTCTTGTCAGTGACATTTAGGTCTTCTCATACTGCTATTGAATGCTGATAACTTGTGGTTTGGATGTTTTAGGCTGAAATTAAAGTATCTGTGCAATGTCAACTTCCATTTTGTGTTGATTTTTATTGGCAATTGGATAGATGTGAACACTACAGCCCCAAGTTCTGCTGGGTTTTGATTGCCCTGCAGCAGTCTGTAGGTGGGGTCTAATTAACTGCTCTGCATATGAGTGAAAAAAGCATCACTTTCTTCACTGCTCCAGGTGAAACCACAAATTGCTCATCACTGGGAAGCAAAGGGCCGTGTTTGCTGTGCTACAGAAAAGGAAAAGACATGGCAGGAAAAGCACAAATGAGTATTTAGGGGATCCTAGGATGGGCAGCATCTCCATTGTGATGCTACCGTCCCTCTTCCCGTGCTGCCTCCTTTCCTATAAAATGCAAGTCCATTTTCCTACCAGCCTGGTTTATTTCTGCTTTCTCATATTTTTGTACTTTAGCATGGAGCACTGCACTGCCTTGACAGGAAAGTCCAAAGGTCTGATTGACACCCTGTTCACCCTGTTTCTTCCCCATATACAAATAAACTAATTTCTTTAGCTTTGCACAATATTCTTCTAAAAACAGGTATTGATCTATGCAAGTCTGTAGACTGGGTAATCAATATCCACCAGTTTGGGGAAAAATAAATAAATAAATGGACAGAAAATGATGGATGAGAATACCATTGAGTGCTTTTTGAACTGATGCTGTGCTCTGATCACACAGCTGCTGGGAGGGTGGCCTGGGTTTGTTTTGTAACAGCAAATGTGATGTGAAAGCTTTCAGATTCCCAACTTTCAAATTAACCTAGTCGTTAGGTGTTACTGACTGATTTTAAACCAGTGGTGCTTTCCAGTCTGACTCTTGTATCCAGTTAAAGACAATGGCTCATGGAGAGGGAGAGGCCCCCCTTTCTCCCACTGTGGCTTTTATAAAGTGTAATCAAGCTTAGTGGTTTGACGTTTGTATATATCTGAGTCTGTCTCTATGGATCAGTCAGAGCCAGGCTGGAGGGCAAGAGGAAAGAGTTCATCAGCAGGGAAGCGCTGGAGTGCTTCAGTCCTAGAAATCCAGAGAAGATGCTACCTTAATCTTCTTCCAAATTCACTGTGCACCTCACACAGAACTTGCACAAAGCATGTTCAATCCCTAAAATATAGTGTAAGTGGAAGGCAATGGGGAAGCATCCAGCAGTAGGGCTGTATGAAAAATATGCTGTGGTTACACATCAGGAATCTCCCTTTTGGCTTGTAAATGCCAAGATTAGCAATTTCCCCCCAGATACCTGTTGTCCCATCCCTTCTTGTGTTCTTTGCTGGCCAGATCTGGTTCCAAAGCAGACCTGGCCAATCCTGCCTCACTCTGAGCACCAAGAATCTAGGATCTGAAGGCCTCTAGAAGAGGGCGAGAGCTGCTCTGACCCATGGTGCAGCAAGCTCTTTTCATCCTTGGCCCACTTTTCTACACTTTTGAGATATACTAAGAACTTCTAGGGAGCCAATTACCATTCTTTAAACCAGTAATCAAAAGGGCAGATAACCAGTTAATAATCTTACTACAGATGTCAAGGCCAGTGTAAGCTAGCCTAAGCATTCTCTGGAGCAGCAGACACAGGGAAGCAGTGGTCCTCCATAATATATACAGATCTTCCAGCTGATGAAGAAACAGGTGCAGTTCAGATGCAGTTTCAAGCAAATGAGAACAGACCAGAAGAGGTGGAGAGGAGGGACAGTTTTATTGATCAGGCTGCACAGCCTACTGAAATCAAACACAGCTTATTCAGGGAGGTGACCTTATTTCGAAAGCTAGTGAAATAGTAGAAGAGTTTGGAAAACTCTGTTTGGTGTAAATGGAGAGGAAATCAGGCCATGCTTTCAAAGCAAGGTGTTTTTTGTCTCCCTGTCCATTGAATGTAGTTTCTTGAATAGACTTTAGCTGCTATTTCCTGAATGCTCAGGGAACAGCTGGTCTGAGATTTTATATGTATTAATGGGGATCAAATAGGTTGAGTGTAGCTATGATATAGCTGAGGGAAGAGAGAAAGGGCTTGAATATGCCACATGATGCAGAGGGGAAACCAGCCTCCTTGTCCTACTTGGTCAGTCTATGTACTTTTCAAACCAGGCCTGGTGAATACCCCAGGGGTACTGTGTAAGAGGGGTGTGTGTTTGCTGGTGAGGTGAGAGATCAGGAGTGTGCAGAGCCATGATGTTCATTTGCTTGTAGAGGATCCTCTCTCTGGGAAGGTCCATGTATGGGGCATCCAGCTACAATGTGTTTTTCATCGCTTTGGGGTGGGAAAGAGCATATCTGTAAGATCATCTAGTGGAATGTTGTTTTCTGTAGGATCTACTACTCTTCAGAGTAACTGTTTTCTCTGTTAAGAAGTTGTGATGTAACTTTGCAGAACTACTCTGTTTTTCTGCATTAATTCTTATTTGGATCCTTTGAGATGGATCTTTTAGGTTCCCAGAAATTCTTCATCTCTTTGTTGTAATTAAACAACTCTCAGTGGTCAGAGTAGATCTGTGAGCATGAGGAAGCCTGTCAAATCAATACAAATCATTGCCAGACATAAGCTTAACAAGCCTGACTGGGAAGTACAAAGGGGCCCTCTGTCATTTAAAGAAATAAACAGGAGGCAGAGAACTTAATTCAGCTCAATTGGCTGCTAAGCCTGGCCTGACAACCAGCCTTCAGAGACACCTTCCCCCTTCAGCGGTCAGCTGAATCAGCAGTTTTCCCTTTCCCCTATGAGAAGCCTGGCTTCCCACGTGCATCAGCAGAGGACTAGAGTGGAGGGACACGCTGCCATGCTGGAGCAACCCTGGCTTGAGAGCACAGCATAAAAGCAATCTGGGTACTTGCAACTGCCTGATGGGGAGGCAACTGTTTGATTTGAATCCTGGCAAAGGCGTGTGTGTGTGAACTGATGTTGGCTGCCCAAGATTGATGTTCTGAAAGAAACAGTAGTAAGTAAAAAAGAGTTGGCCAACTGGCCAATGCTGACTAGGATAGAGAAGGGATCCAGAGGGAGACGGAAGTTGAGAAGATGAATGGAGGAAATGGCAAGGCAGAAATCAGGGACTCGGATTCTTCCTCTGGCTCCTTCCCTGCCCTTGGCCAAGGTGATCAAGCTGAATAAATGTTTGCAAGTTTAAGGAACAAAGGAGTGATTTTAGGCCCTGGAATCTAGATACTGAGATCTAAAAATGAAGTCCTGCACCATCCAGGTCTTCCAAGAGAAAGCATGTTGTCAGTGTCATCCCTACACAGTTTCTCAGTTTCTACCAAGCAATGCCCAAAATATACTTACAACAAGAAAGACTCTAAAACCTCCACTTCAGGTAAGTCCTGGGCCAACCGTTTTAACTAATGTCTTTTAGAGGGACCATAGTGGAGTCCCGATGAATAGCATCATCCCCGCATACAGGCATTGTAGGGAATCTGATAGTTTATTTAATTCCAAATGCCTCAGGGTGTCTGGCTGTGTGCTGAGAGAGCCATGCAAAGTCTTGTAACGCAGTTTTGGTACTGGGGATGTGTATCAGATCTCGCTTCAGTTTGCCCATCCCAGACACTCGACCTGATCCCATTTCAGGGTGGCTGATTGTGTAGACCTGGAATCAGCTGAAGTATCTACACATTGCAGGTACAGGAGGAGTACAGCTGGCCATTTTGATTTGTATATGTTTATGTAAATGCCTCATAAAATATCCCCCTTTGGGACAAGCCAAAGTCACGCATCATAAAGATCAGCTCCTGTAATGGCTTCTTTACAACTGCATTTGCCAAGGTAGTGAAAAAAATATGCCTGTGTATATAGGAAATTAATTTCTGTCCCTTCAGTGATCAGCTCTGAGCAAGCAAAAGAGCTGAAGTATCCCAGTTGCTTCGCTCTAGCAGAGAACTGTACTTCAGAGCCTCCTGCAGTGTAATCCAGTGAGGATGTTTAATCAGAAAACCTTAAAGCAGCGAGGTCCCAATTCAGCAAGCCCTGTGCTCATGCAGCAAGCAGTCCTTCCTCAGCAAAGCACTAAATCACACCCTTAATTTTACACCGGTGCAAGACTTAATACCAGACTGGATTCAAGAAGGTGTGTACATCTTTTGCTGAAGAACAACGCATTTTTGCCTTTGGGCTTAAATTAGCATACAAAGAATGAAATGCCTTATGAGGCAGATCAGCAAGGTTATTTAAAACATAAAACAACCCAAGCATGACAGGACCTACCAAGGGAGGAAGACTGCTTAGTGCCAGTAGATGGTGCTCTGCAAACTCCCTCTATGGGTGAAGTCCACAGTGATCCCAGTTTTATGCAGCACCCCAAAATCCTTATCACTTAGTGCTGCTCCCATTACAGAGGAGGCCTTCATGACTTTTCTGGGAGTCAACCTAGGGGAGTTCTGCAGAAAGCAGTTGGATTTGGTAGGAGTCTTTAGCTGACTCTTGGCCTTCAGGTAAGATTTTTGTAACAAGAATGTAACTGCTGAAAGCTGTGGATGAACCAAACTTGAACTATATAATTTTGTAGGGCTGCTTCTTGAGAGGTGGAAAGAGTAGGTGGAATGCTTGTTCAAACTGGAGACAGCTGGAAATTTGTCTATAAATTCATTAAACATAGGTTTTCTCCTGAAATGTGTTGTAAAATAGGATTGAGACATTTTTATTATTTTAAGATTTTGGCAGAGTGAATAGTGTTGCTGTGATGGGCAGATCCACCTTCAGGACAAATGCTTCTTATGCTCCAGCTAACAGCACTGCTCCTCAGCCACGCTGAAACCTCTTAATCTGGTGCTATCAGAGGCACTTCTGTTGCTGGGGTGCCCTGGTGCAAGGGTTGTGTGCATATGAGATCTGTTTTGCAACAGAAGCAAACCCCTGTGTAGTTCCTACCAGTGAAAGTATGGCTTGCATCTGTCCCTTTGTAGCCAAAGATTAATCCTGGAAGAGATAAAAAGCAGCAGATATGGGCAGCTCTTCAAATTAAGTGTTTTGTCCATATGTATCCACCCCACTGTGTGTATTAAATCTAGCCATGGCCGTTGCAGCTCATCTAGCAGAGTCAATGAAAGAGAAGTCTGTTTTCTTGCATGTCCCCCTTAAAATTTGAGGAGTTTCCCTGACAGAGTGATGCATAGTTATAGGCTCAGTAAAAGGTAGAATGATTTATGGCTTACACACTGTAAATCAATAAAAAGAATCACAGACATTGACAGCATGTTCACAGCCCATTTCTTTAAATGGAAGGCACTTTTCTATCCTTCCCATTTCAGACTGGTTGGCACACAGGGAAGTTCCTGCCACTAGCAAGTGCTAAGAGAGTCTTTATAAAGGTTGTAAAACCTACATCTTATGTAATACTTCTCCTTATATGCCCTTTCTTGCTGTATCATCATTTCTAGTCATAGAAAGTACCATGTTCTGCACCCTGTCTTACGTGATTACCTTCTCCTGTGGGGTATATGAACAAAACACATTAAAAATCTGATGGTTTTTAAGCCCTTCCAGACCAGTCCACCAACCTCTGACTTTCCAGCCTTGGTATAAATCCTAATTAAACTGTTTGGTTGGCATGATTCTTGGTGTGCTGCAAGTCCTGGGAGCAGCAGGGGAGATCAGCAAGTGAGGGCAACTCCCCTGGCCAGCGAGGCTGTGGTGGTGCCGGTGAGTTTCAGGTGTTGCAGGATGGATTGCAAAGGGAAAGAAGGTGCTGTAAGTGAGCCTCATGTAGAGCTCTGTTAGGAGGGTGCTGCCCCCCAGCCCTTGTGCCCCGTGTCCAGCGTGAGCGGCTGTGGGGCTGGGGCTGTGCAGGCCAGCTTGCCAGCACAGGGAGGTGGGGATGGCGAGCCTGGGTGCCAGCCAAGTACAACTTCCTTTATTTACATATAGATACCAGCCCTGGAACATGTTTAGCTGCTTTGTTGAAATGGGCCATAAATGGGCCATAAAAGCTAGCCATTTAAGTCTGGAGAAGCATTAAGAGACTCTTCAGTGGTGGATGGGTTATAAATAGTCCACAGCCAAGCCACACTTCAGCAAATGGCTGGTTACTGGCTTCTCTGAAAGAGCCCTCTCCAAATATCCACCATCTGCTCTTTCCAAGGGCGGCCATGTAACAAAACAGGACAATTACACAGGGTTTCTTCAACCAAGTTACTAAGGCTTGTCTAAGCTCTAAGCAGCAGTCAACAAGGTGTTAAAAGTTACAGGCCAAAATATAATGTCTTTTAGAAGATCTTTAGAAAATCATTAAAGCTTCCATTTCCCTTTAAAGGCAACTTGTATTACAGGTGTTCTTATCCCTTGGGAGCACAGCCTGTGCATATATATTCTTTGGGTAAGCTGGAGACTTTCTTGAGTCAGGCCAAAATTGAAATTTTAGCAGCTTAAGGCAGTTTAATGTCTTCCTTGTTTCTTTTGATGAGAATAGGATACATGCTTTGC
This sequence comes from Scopus umbretta, assembly GCA_013400535.1. Lineage (NCBI taxonomy): Eukaryota > Metazoa > Chordata > Aves > Pelecaniformes > Scopidae > Scopus > Scopus umbretta. The sequence goes on from VZTL01021114.1 coordinate 40,242, forward strand.
ACAATCGGCATTATCTATAAGATTGCAGCCCTGCATACTGCAACCAACACCTCATCATGGTGTGCAAAAGTAAATGAAAAAGCACCAGTGATTCTAATTACTATATGCTAATTATGCTGCATTCAGGCTTCACTGATGATGCTATTATGCTACAAGAAAACAATGGCAGCATATGTACTTACCTTGCTCTACTTGTCCTATGATTATTCTCTGTTAGTACAGAAACATACTGAAAGTATGAGCCTGCACACAAATTAGTCCATGAAATGGACCACTGGAAGTTCAGCCCTCGAGCACATTCATTCTCACTTGTTTTGCATCGAATGCGGTATTGTGGATGCCACAGCAGCTTGAAGCACTTTTATCTTGTATTTGGCTTTGGTTGTAATAGCATTTGCAGTCTTGTGTTTCCTCCCAAGAAAACACTTTTGAATTCCCACTCTAATCCATCCTGATGTCCCTATCTGATAGGATCTCCAATGCAAAATTTCACTGTGGTGGTCTGGAAGTAACACAGCCTGGTGAAAACATCTCCCATGCAAGGTGCATCCAGAAGCACTCCTGTGCCAATGCGTGCCAAGTAGCTCTAGACTAAATTTGATAAGGGAGAGGGATGCATACTCTGCTGTGTTACTCACTGACTGCCGCTTTCGTAACATGAGCATAACTTGTTTTTTACTGTAAACTGGACTTATACATTTGCATATTGTTTTTTACAGTAATATCTAATATGCTGAAAGCTGCCAGAGTCATTATAAAATCATCAGTGCTCATTCCAGTGTGATATATTCTGTTTGTCTAGCTGGCTGTTTTGCTACCCTATGTATTTATTGAAGCTGGCTGAGTATCTTATTCAGTGATGTTTTGCTTATTTATTCAAGAACGAGTTCATCAAAATTCAGCCAAGCTCTCTGTCCTTAACGTATACAAATCTAATCTAGTGTTTTGAACACACCCATCACAATAGCAACTGAATGCAAAATTGAATGTGATTCGAAAACTGAATGCAAACTTGATAGGAGCAATGAAAACGTAGGAGCACTGCCTCCCCACAAATCCATCCCAGGTATTACTCTGCAATACTGGAGTGGCCTTTGAGAGGTGAAGGCACCATTTTTCCACTTTAGGACCAACATTGCCTGGTAACTCAAACTAAACTTGAATGCTGAGTCCCTGGGGAGTTTATAGCAGGTGCCTGTCTTAGGGCCCATCAACTAGTAAAGTGGTCATGATGTCATGTACAATATTGTGGTCTCATCAGGGAGACTGATTTGTGTTGCATTAAGCAAGACAGAGTTGCTAATCTCCACTGAGGTTTACATGGGAAAATTTAAAGCCTATTCCAGTATATTAAATGAGGCTGAAAAGCTTCGATCAATAATTTCCCTTGTATGAAAAATAAGAGATGAAAATTATGGTAGATTGATTCAAAATACTTAATGCCAGATACCAGCTGATGGAAGTACCTTGTAAATAGCATTTTGTACGGTTGCCAATGAATTAGTCTAAATTGTGAGGGTGATTGAAATGTATTTTATAATGTTCATCTCTACTTTAGTGGCCATTTACAAAATTTAGAAGAATATGAAATCCCCAAAGAGTAAGTGAACAGCCAGCAAAAAAACAGAGTAGCAGCAGTGGTAGTTTGTAAATGAGATCTTGGAGTACTTTATAAGACAAAAAGCCAGAATTCTTTACAAGCAAGAAGAATCAGTGCTAGTACTGTTTTAAATTTAAAAATGTGTTTTCTAAGTACCTCTTTTTTCATCAACCCTCTTTTACAAGGAGATTATGATCTTTGATGTGGAAAGTGAAATGGATGGGTTTTTTAAATTTAATTTGATAATAAATGAACACTGCCTTCTCTGAACAGTCCTACACTCAATTGGGGCATTTTGTAGAACTATGTTGTATCTTATCATGCTGATTTTTGCAGGCAATTAGGAGAATTGTATTGCTTAGCTGGTTCACTGGAGCAGATGGTGACCTTGGGCAGTGGTGTGATGGCTCCTGAGGACAACCCAAGGTCACAGGTGGAAGAGGATGCCCAAAGAGGGTCTGGAGAACAAGTCTGATGNGAGACCTCAGGATTGAGACCAGTCATATAGTCCATTGCAGCCTGTCTCTCCCTGTCTGAAGACTTCTGCAGCTGTCCTTCCCTGGTTCCCAGTTGCTCTGTGAGTTGTCTTCCCACCAGTGCTTGGAGAAGGCTGCAGTGTGGGTCTACTGTGGCCATGTTTTTGACATGTCCTCAGAGATAACAAACAGCTGGACAATCCAGCAGGACTTGCTCCAGAAAGATCCATCCATGTTACAACCACTTGGGAACTTGGCTTTTGTTCAGAAGCGGGAGCGAGCAACAATTTTTACTTGCGTGCTCTGCACGTGGGTGCAGAGTCATTAGGGAAAGGGCTCTGCACTCTGCAAGTTTGGACCTTAACTACTCTGAGAACTTTATTTTGTGATGATTTTTTTGCTTCTTTAATGTATTGTGGCACAATGGTACTGATATTGGAGTTGATTTCTCTGCTAGCTGAAGCCAAGACCTTACGCAGACAGATCCCAGTCAAGTGGTTCAGATGACACATGAGTGATGGCCAGGCTGCCTGCATGGCGTTCACTACCATTTTTTGTCCCCTGGCTGTGAACCTTGAGGCTTCCATCTCTATATGGGGTTGTGCAGAAGTCTGCTTGTGCTGGGTGCTATTTTGTTGCTTATCTTCGCAATGAATTTAGTGGGAAATTCTTTGCTTCAAAGTCCTCTCGGGTGGAGCTGGCATTTTTAGCAAAGCATTTTAAGTGCTCTCCCACCTTCCTGCTCCATGGTCATATAATCTGGAAGAAAAAGACAGTGTGCAGCTACTGGTGCTGTAATAGGAATGACTAATGATTAATTTTGTCCTTTACTTTACTGTGTTTTATTAGAATAGGAAGGAAATGCAACCAAGGAGGGGCTGTGGAGCATCCATAAGGTTATGCTGATAACCACTGCCAAAGGAAAAGTGCTAAAAAAGTAATATCTTCTCTTGAGTAACAGGAAAACAGAATTTTTTCTGGTGATTCAGTCTACTAATTAGTTTCCAGTACTCAGTCCACAGGATTTTTGCAAGAAATAGGTCTTTCTATTTATAAATCGTTGTTCTATCAAGTCACAATTTTTAATTTGTGGCCTTGAGGATTTTCATTTCCTCCTCATCAGGTGAATTTTAACTAAACGGTGTTCTGTCAGCACTATACAAGTTGCTGTCAAAACTGCTCTTGGTGCCTCAGTCTAGGTCTTTGTGGGGAACAGGGTGGCTGGAACAGGGCTGAGCCCATCAGAGACCCATTGGTACCTAGAAGTGACCATGAGCAATGGTCCTTTCTTCACTCTTGGCTTTTCTGTCTGCCCTCAGAGCCTGCCATGCTGACGTCTTTGGCCAGGACATGCTGCGATTGCTTTCTCTCAGTTCCTGTTCGGTGTGCACACGTAGGAGACCATGGCTCAGCTCTTATTCTGCCTCTCACACCAGAGACTTGTTACAACCTAGCAATCAACAAAATCCATATAAGCCCCCAAAGGACTGGCTGGCTCTCCACAGGTGATGTCTGACCTATTAATATTGATGAAGGTGAGTAGGATAAACAGATTTAGCTTGAATCTCAGGTCTCTGGTTAGAAAAGTGCAATCCCCTGCCTCCCACCTGAGTGTGTTTAAGGCATTTACCTGAGCACACGGCTCCCCTGTTGCCTTCTTCTTTGGAGCCTGTTGTGTTACTGGCTCTGCACCTCTGTGTGAGTGAAGAGGACGCAAACCAACATGCACAAATACAGTGCGATTCCCAGAGCCACAGGCTGACGAGACTTGACTGTTGGTACCCCCCTGGGTCCTGATGAAGCAGTAGCCTTTCCCTCAAGGGCTCGGTCGTTGCCTATGTCTAGGTAGGTTGCCTACCCAGCTGCTTACTTTCATGAAATATATATATATGTATACACACACATATACATACACACACACACCAGAAGAGAGCCAGCAAGTATAGAGTTGACTGTTGCATCCATTCTTTTTTCTCCATATTGACAGATTTTGGGGGGAAAAGTCAGGCGTGGAATTAAATGTCAAAATGGGGATTGGAATCAGGATCTGTATTTTACATCCTTTCCAGGTTTGGGCTGTTGTGGGATTTTAATTTAAACTTATTATAAATGAGTGGCAAACTTTTTTATCCAGTGTCGATGGTGTAAATACAGAGATTCAAAGAGGATATTTCCTCAAATATCTCACTTTAGGTTAAAAAACAGAGTAAGGTTCTGCGTAATTTCTCTGTATGTTTTCTTGATATAAGAAACTTGTGATGCAAGTGAAGAGACTGGTATTTTCTCTCTGGCAGTGCTTGCTACGTTTCAAAATCCTGTTTGGTTTTTGCAACTACACACTTAAAATAGGCTCTTTGTGTTCATTCATAATTTTTCTTGGAGGTTATTAAGGGTAATAAAGTATTGTGGAATGCATTTCCGAAAGCTAGGTGCACTGTAGCAGCTTTTGAATTATTTATTAATGTTTCTACATGCTCCTTGCAAAGGAGAAGCAGGTGAGGATTAACGTACATCACTTGGGGCATCTGGCCTGACTGAATGCATCTAGCTCATCTGAATGCTGAGCTGCATCCTTGGTATTTCCCAGGACTTGGGATCCCGATTCAGAGTTTACTGAAGCCACTTGCCCAGCAGTGGAGGTCTCTGTATAAATCCTCTTGGCTCTGGCCTCAGGCAGGACCACCAGA
>VZTL01021114.1:45399-95091 GCA_013400535.1 Scopus umbretta
CATTTTCCCCCAGACACTGTCCTCAGATTGCCCTATTTGTGTTAATCCTCCTCAGCATTGAATCACATGCAAAGCAAAAAAATCCCAAACCTCTGGGCAAGAGATTTTAAACTTGCACTATCTAGGAGAAAACTTCTCACCAGGGCTGGTTTATAGATTGTAACAAATAATACCAGGCCCCAGGCTGAATGCTAAGGCTGCGGCTGCATTTTGAATCTGCTGCTAATTCATAAACATCACAAGCAGTTGATTTCAGCAGAACTCCTTGATTTAATTACACTCTTGTATACAATGGGGACCTTGCGTTTTCCTATATGTAATGAATATTAAGCTGATAGCCCTGTAATTTCCTGTGCCAGGCTTGCTCTCATTTTTTGCACATTGATACCACATTTGGTTTGTTATTTTCCAATTTTCCAGTCTTCTAGACTTGTGCTCAGCGAGTTCTCCATAGTAATTGCTGTTGGCACACACATTTCCTTCCTCAAATCTGCTCTAACACCCTGGAATGAATTTTGTCTCATCCTAGAGATTTGCTTGGGTTTGAATTTCTCTTATTTTTTTATTACCTTTAACTCGGCATCCCTGGAATTATGCAGGACACTTGATATAATTTCATATTCCACAGTTTTAATTTCCTTCTTTACCCCAGGCAGTCCCTCTTCCCCTTCATGTGCGCACATGGATGGTTTGTATCTAACCCTGTGACTTTCTGCTGTTCATAAGTCACTTTGCAGTGGTACTTCCTCAGAAACTCCTATTCAAATCCGAACACCAAAAGGGATTTAAATGTGGCAGCATCAAAAATAAGGCTGATATTTACTAAATCTTCCTGGCCTCTTGGTGCTCTTGGTGTTTGTTTAACTTGCTTTTTCTCTCTATCTTTGAGGTTGCTCATCTGGGTGTGGCCTACCTTACCTCTGGCAGGGGGGTGGGGTGTATGGAATAAATCTCTCCATGAGATTTATTCATTGGAAGAGGTGCAGGGTCAGGTCTGTGTGCCAGGGAGGCAGTGTGTGAGGCTGAGAAAAGCATTAACTGAATTCTCTCCGTTTGCCAAAGTGCTATGTGAAAATCAGCTTTCTCAAATGTGCACTAAGGAGGGCACCCACCTACTAAAGTCCTTGAGCTTATGGTTTGTGTTCAAAGAATAGTCAAATAGACTGTTGTCTGTGGTAATGCCAGGCAGGCTGTGCATGCTGCTGGTGCCTCTAGCTTTTTAGACATTTGGGCCCATTTCTGTTTCTGGGATGCTCATGAGGCTCACGTCCTGAAGAAGCAGGTACAGCCCAGCACCCAACACACCTCTTATGGCTATGATGCAAGTCAAGATGCTCTTTCAGTGTGAGCTCGTTGCACTGTTTTCTAGCCTGGATATAATTTCTCTGGCTGCAAAAGGAAAGCCAGATGCCTTCTCTGTATTTCTTTGTGATTTCTTTTGAGGAATATTTACTGAGAGGAGTATTCCCATGGTGAATAATCATCTTTGCCAGAACAAACAGCAAAAAGAGGTCATGCCCATAACACAAACCTGACCTTCAGCCATCAAGCCCTCGTGCTTGACTGTACTGCTGGCAGGGAGGTGGTAAGCTGGCTGTCTGCACTTATCCTAGGTAAGCACCCACCTTTTGCCTAAATATATCCCAGACTTGCTGACTTATTTTTGAATCTGAAGTTATAGGAAGGCCAGGTTCTTTCTCAGGACTTAGCACATAATGTTGTTTTGTCTCATGTTCTTGTGTTCTCCACCCATCTGTCAGAGGATTGACCAACCCTGCAGCTTCACCTGTTTTAACCAGCATATTTTCGCTATATTTTTTACACTAGCTTTCCAGTCTTTGAAACCTCTTTCCAGCTTGGTCATCATTATAGTGCCCAAGAGGAGCAGCCAGGGCCTGAGGCAAGACCAATGTGGATGAAGTAGTCACGTTAATGGTGATGTTGCCATGTGATGATGCAAATTTTTCTATTTTTGACAGCAAGGAGAGTCTTGGTGAACCAGAGTCTAGATCAAAGAAAGCATAGTTGGAATTCTGCTTATTTTGTCACCTCTTTCTGCAGAGTAACCTAATTCCTGGTGCTACCTGATGTAATCAGAAGCAATCTGTGCAATTAAGAGTCTGAGAGACATCTTTGGATGGGGAAAACTGTCATGTTACTGTCTTTCCCAGTTGAGTTTTATTTTTCTTAGTGCTCTTGAGGTCTCTTGGTTCCTTTCAAGAGAGAATTCGTACTCACCAGCTCAGCAATTATTGATGGCTTCCTTTGTCAGACAGAGTATGTGAGCATGTGTGCACCACTCACAAGGTAAGTACCACTGTCCTAAATGCATCATTGAACATGTTAAAATTAGAAGCAAAAACAACATTCCTCACTGAAAACCCTGTTTTTTCAAAGCAGAGTTAATTGCACCAGCTCCTCATCCACATGTATAAAGAAGGAAAATGCCCCTTTTTTTTTCCTCTCCTTGGGTGGACTGCTCTTATTCCTGTTGAGAAGGCTGATCAGGAAGGACGTGTGTTCAGCTCTTGTTGTGTGATTGTCCTGAGGGCTTAACAATAAGCTCAGAGATAAGTGCATGCTGGAGCACCCATGGTGAGCTAGGATGAGCTGAAACATGTGCTTGAGGGCTTTTCTCTGTCTGACCCAAGTGGCTTTGTTCACCTGGTGATGCTGGAGCCAGAACATGAGGTGTGAAGAGCCTCCTGGACCCAACCTTTCCTCTCACTCGTCTCTCCCTTTGACAGCTGTCACCACCTGCTCCAATCTGCTTGTGCAGTGCCCAGTGCCATCCCTCCCTACTCAGTGCACTGACATTGAGCCAAGTTAACTTAAAAACCTGCATGTAGGTAGGGTTTTTTTTGCTCGTTTTGCCTTGTTTGCTGGCTGTGGACCAATTGCACACATGGTCACACTGGCAGATAGGAGAGGGGTCAGCCAGCTGATGTGTGCCAGCATTGCTCGCAGCTCAGCACCAAGTCCCTGGCAAACAAGAAACGAATGAGATCTTTATCAGCTGAGCTGCCTTGCACAGAGGAGATGCTGAACAATTGGTGATTTGTCTCCTGAAAGGCTGGATGTAGGTATCACAGCAGGGCATCCCAGGCACTGTTAGCTGTAGAGGTACCAGTGGCAGACAGCTTTGGTTCAGGAAAAGGGGAGATTTTTGAGACAGCTTTACAATGAGTGACAGCTTGTGTTCTATAGATTTCTAAGTGTATTTTGTATGGTGGGACTTGCTGGGTCTGTGTGATCCTGGCTCAGATACAGTTTGATACCTTGGAGGTCAGTTGATGGTTTATATTTTACATTTACATAGGGCCCAAATCATCCTACTGGCTGTAGCTGATTTAAATAATGGCTGTTTCTGCAATGGTAAAGGGTGAAACTGGTTCTTCTGCACTTCCCTTTCTGAGAAGAAAGCAGAAAGTGGCTGAGTGACTGGCAATAGTCTTGGAGCAAGAGATTCAGAGTTATTCATAACAGTTGAGCACGTAATTGTGCATAATGCAGCAGAAACATTTCTCTTCCTGTGATTGAAAGGCATTTGCTTTTGATTGGTGTGTAACTGTTCTACCTGGGAATATCTAGGGGCTGTGAATCTGAAACATTTCAGGCAGGAGTGCTTATCAGTCACATCTGAAAACACTGGAGCAAAATGGCCTCATGACAAACGCAAGCAGAGCAAATAACAACCTTTACAAGACAGTTTTATAGAGCAGGTTAAACAACAGGGGCTGCATTCTCAGCTGTAGTAAACCATCCTGTCTGTGCTGACGCTGCCAGTTGAGGTGCCAGTCCTCAGAGATCTATAGAAATGTCACACAGGAGCTGCTGCCTCTTTGCTTTGTGGCTGTAGTGAGGCTGTTAATGAGTGGGCCTGAGAGCTGGACTTCCAGTATGGTTAGGAAGTTGATATCATCCACCTCTATGCTTGGGAGCTGGTGAGAAATGCTTCCTACCAGCAAACCTTTCTTTATCTAGAATCGTTGTGGAGCACACAAAGCAAGTGAGCTTGGACACTGTGCAAGGGATGCTATGTCAACGGTTGTTTGCCATCACTTCAAGGAGCCCTGGGCTGCTTATTTCCTTTAATTCTCCTCTTGGACGAAATATTGACCAGCAGGCTGGGAGTACCCACTCTTTTGGGGCAGTGGGACAAAAGCAGATGAAAGGTCTGTGGAGTGAACTTAGGAACACTGACATAGTCCTGGTGGACAAGAGCCTGTAGATGCTGTGACTTGTTAACTTGTGCACCTTGTCCATCCTCCCAGTATAAAACTTGAGATCTGAGTTGGTGTAGGGGTAAAATGACCTTCAACTGAGCTCAGATTTCAATCATGGAGGAAACCTGTGCTGCTCCTTTTACCAGGTTTGTGTTCAGGTGAGAAGTCCAGTCCACAGCTGCTGATTTGAGACTTTTACCTGTGTGAAATTCACTTTGGAAGAGTAATATCATTAAAAGGGGAAGCTGGCTGGCTCTCCTAAATTAAGCAATTACTCTTAGACACAGCACTCTGTGAAGTAGTTGGAAGTTCATCCTCAGGCTGAGATGGAAGGTGGTTTAACAAGGTGTTTTACAAAGTGTAGGTGGATAAATTTCTGAAGCATATCTGTATAAACCTGCCATAAAGGCTGCACAGAGGTTAAGCAGATAGATAACTTTATAGAAGCTGAATAATCACACTATTACTCTGTATAATCTTGCTAGAAAGCATATTTTTCTACAGAGCAATGATAAGGAAGATATTTGTGTGTAGTGATTACAGCATCAGAAATCAATTGCATGCAGCAAATAATTTGTTAGCACAGGGATGCACATTATATTATCAATAAAGGGATTAGTTTGTTGAACTATAATGAGGGTGAGAAGAAAGAAAACTTAACACTGGTATAACCAGTCCAGTCATAATATTGGCAACAAATACATCTAGTATACATATATCCCTCTTGCAAGGTTTCCTTAATACCCACTAGCTCTATACATTCTTTGCATCTTCAGTATATGTCACAAGTATCTACTCATCAGCTCCTTAATAATAATACTTAGCCTGATTTTAAGGAACATAGACAAGCACACTGCTACATTTACTACTACAAAAGAAAAAATGATCACCCTGATGTCCCTGCATCTATTAGGATACCTTCTGTTAAGATACAGGTAGGGTAATCAGTTTCTTCTTTCTGCTCATTAGCAGACCTGTTGTCTTGGATTAGATGTTGTCAAAGGCAGGCATGGTCCCTTATCCTTTGCTTGGATGGGGCCCTGGAGGTACTAATCTCAGCTGAGCTCCTCTTACACAAATCCTACTCCCTCATTGCACGTATGCTGTGCTATGACAGTCACAAATCACTGTGGAGGAGAAGCCTCCCCAACACCTGTGAGGTGGGTTGGTTTAATTATCCTCACTGCAGAGTGGATTTTCCAAGTGTGCTGCTGATGGCACATGTTCAAGGTCACCTGAAGAAAGCATGACTGCTTGGCTGAGAAACAGATGTTAGGCTCTGCCTCTTCTCACAGCTCCTCATCAGCCACATGTCCCACACCTCTTCCAAGCTGCAGGAGAAAATCCCTCCCTGAACCCCTCCAAAAGGTGACTTTAACCCTTGTCTGCAGCTCCCTGGTACAGAGAGGACTGGCTGGTGCATGTAACTCCTTTACAGCTAAGGTGGGGTGTCTTCTCTTAGAGAGTCCCTTTGGTTGTCAGCGAGTACCAAGGCCAGGGCTGACTCCAGCATGATGCTTTGTAGGGACTGGTAGTGCTGAAGGCTGAGATTTGTCTTGCTACAAATCCTACGGTTGGAATGAGTCTTATATTACTCCAGATTTCGGGATGAGTTTAAAACTGACCACTTTGGAGGAGAGCCAGAAAATGAGGAGACAGCTTAAAAGGCAAGTTGTGCATCAGCAGGGGAAAATAATCCCTCCTGATTCCTGCAGGTAACTAGAAGTTCCAAAGTGTGGGATTAATGTTATATATATAAGGTATAAGCAAACTCAGTGGCAGTAGAATGCCTAAATCCTTTAGCCCTCTTAACAAATCAAACCTGTTCTGGAAGGATTCAAGTATTTTTGAGATCTCACCTTAGCTAGGGATTAACTGACACCAGAGATCAGGAAACCCATTATATTTGAATCTGTGTATATACTTGCTGGGCTTAGTTTTTGCTGCAAATGGTGTAAGGAAGATGCCAGGCCTTAATACATTAGCTGTCAGGGTTACCATGAGACCCATTCAGTTTTTATAGTCAGCCAGCCGTCTCTTTGGATTCTGCTGGAGCAACTGGAGTTTGTAGTCTCTTGGCCAAGAAAAAAGAGGAATATGACACATCCTGGCATATACTGGGAGCTGGGAGAGTAGTGAAGAATATGTTGCCTTGCATTGTGTGGAGATGTTTTCGGCAAGCTAATTAATTATCCTCAGGATCAGTCAGAAGGTATTGCTAATTCCTTGGCCCGTTTCTGTGACAGCTGAAGCAAAAAGCCCATTTGTGAAGGCTATTTTGGGAACTGTTCTGATTCTGATGTCTGGCACTGTGCTACCCACCGTCATGGGCATGTCAAAACCTGAGCACTAGTTCCCCCAGTTGCAGAGTGCATGACATAGGGTGGGAAGGCAGGAGGGTGGCAACAGCAAAGTCTCTGACCTAAATACGAGGAAAGAAAGGGAAAATCACAGCTGAGTTATTACTCAAAACAGAAACACATGTAAATTCTACCACGGCTAGCCTATTCTGGGTAGCTTCCAGACATTTAATTGGCTAGGACAGAGATACAGCACCGTCACTGTCTGCTGAGGACCCATATAAATTGTCAGTGATGGTTTCTTTTGCCTTTTCATGTAGCCATGCCTGGTGGCTTGAGCTTTACAGGAAGGAAGCAAAATACAACTCATCCTGTCAAGAGCTGCTCTGTGTTGTAATTGCAGTATCTATAAGGAGTGTCAGGGTTAGATTATTGGAGATGTCAGAAACAAAATGGGAGAGATTAAATGGCCACAAAGAGCTGCAAAATGAGGAGATAATTGCACTTCATGAGAGTGCAAAGATAACACTGGGAATGTAGATCTCAACCAGCCTTGCACAGAGCTGAAAGTGCATGCTTTATGTCCCCCAGTCTCTAAGTGCACTCCTGGGAGCACACTACAATGCCCGGCCTAGAGGAGCCGAGCGCTTGGCAAGCATGGCCCTGCTGAACCTGCCGAGGAAGACACTATGCTCATCTTGCAAGAGATAGCACAGAAGAGAGGTGAACTCTGCTGCATCATGAGTGCACTTTAGCAGCAGCCTTTTAAATGAAGAAAACAGCTCCCTGCTGAATACAAAAGCAGGGAAGACACGTAAGTGATTCTGCATGAAAGGTTTGGACAGGCGGAACATCTCCAGACATAATGGCAAATGTGCTGCCTGGTGTACCATGCTATACCCCTCGGTACAGGGCCAGTTCTTGGCTTATCCTTCACCTTCATCAGCCTCTTAAATGCTGCCCCAGATGAGCCAACCTGAGCTAACCTGGGGTCAGTAGGAAGCCATGAGATCTTTGAGAAGAGAGGCAGAGCATGAGCTTTTTGCCTTTTTGCAGATGCCAGCTACCATCCTGAAACAGTGCTCAGACAGCAGGAGAGCTCTTCTGGCTGTCATTTATCTGCGGTTGCTTCTTATTACTGAAAGCCTCTGTCTGCAGAAAGGCTTCTGAACACTGCTGTACTGATACTGGACAGATGTATTTGTTTTCTCTTGGCTCCTGTTTTCTCCATTGCGTCTGCATGGCATTTTGGGGGGATCTCTAGACTGGCTGCAGAGCAAGGCTCTCTGCCTGTGCAAAGCTGTCTGCACAGCCAGAGGATGTCTGTAATGACTTATCTACTGTAAGGGGCTGTTTAGTGTCCCTTTATATTTGATGGAGAAAAGCAGGCCCCTTCAGGGTTCAGTTTACCCAGTGGCTGTAAACTGCCCTGTGGGGCTTCCCTGGGCTCTGCTGACTATAAAGGGAGCCAAAGCAGCTCACTTGCACTTCAGTAACTACAAGCAGTGAGATGAATTTGACCCCATTGTATGCCAAGCTACACTATGGATTTGTTGGGTGCACTTGGACTATCTCTATGTTGGCAAACCAGACAGTGCAGCTGCCCTCCCAACGCCTGTGTGAATAGTCTGCCTAGCCCTTTAAGGAGCTGCTCCCAGGACCACTTTCTAAGAGTTATATAGACTTATTCTTCTCCCTGTCTGAGATAAATCACAGCATTTGGTCCTGTTACTGTGATACTTGAGCTCTTGAATATTAGTCTCCAGTGAAACAGCTTATGTGATGCTGCAGCAAGGTGAAGGGGTGGCATCATGTCCTGTATCCAGATGAGGAGATGGGAGGAGTAAAAGTGTGAACAAAGGAATTCAGTTGCTTGATAATCACTGAAATCAAATTTCCTGTAAGAAGTCAGGAACTATGTGATGTGGCGAAAGTCAAACAGCGAATAGAGAGTGAAAAAAGGTCTTGCTCATCCCTGCAAAGAGTTAGCAGGGGTCAGCACGGCCTGATCTCTGTATGGCCTGGTCTCCTGCTTGGCCAAGTCTCGCACGTGTGTACTGCCAAAGCGAAGATGAACTTCAGTGTCTCATGGAGCACAAGTGTAAGAGTTGGAGTGGAGCAAATGGCTATTTCTAGCAGCCTACCATCTTTCCTTTCCCTGAAAGTTTAAGAGATATACTGTTCTTTCCCTGGAGCAAGGAGGTCAGTGTGGCTTTTCTACACATAGAGCAGGATGTGCACTGTCTTTATGAAATGCAGTTATATTCTCCCCCACACCCCCCAAGAAAATTCATATTTGATAGAGTAAAAGTGTGTTACATCAGGTGAGATTGATTACTGGCTGTCAATTGGAATCTGCCTGGGTTCAATAACTAGCTTTTTATGGTGACTGATTAACTGTTAACCTAAATTCAGGATACCTCCCCTGGCATAAGTAGAATGGGCTAACTGAGGATCTATCCCAATTAGTCTAAGTGGCATGGGTTCTCCTTTGCATCACTATTCAAATCCTGCAGAGTTGAGCTTTGCAGGAGAGAAGAAATTTGGCCATATGCCTTTCCTGTGTTGCCAATTTGGATGAATTGATGTTCAATGTACGTAGGTAGCACTACCAAATCAACTGAAGTGGACAAAGGTTAAGTGTGCACTGCAGGCAATTATCCATTAGTGTAAAAGCTCCTTGGTATAACATTTATACATTGAAATGCCAAAAAAACTGGACATGATGGTAGCTTTTGCAACACTATATAATTCATACTTTGTAGCTCTGCTTTTCATGTTTAATATTTGAGAAATAATGGAACACATTTCATAAAGAAATGCAACATGTGAAATGCAGTGGGTATAAATAAGCACTTAACTGAAGCAGAGGTCTCTATTGCTTGCTATTAATCTCTTCCTAACTTTAAAAATGTCCTGAGATATTTGGTGTAAGAAAGTCTTTGAAATGGTAACCCTGAGATGATCAGTTGGTATAAATCTCTGCAGCTCACCTGGAGAGGTGCAATCATATCCCCATGAGAAGCAGGGACAGAGTTACTCTGCACAGCCGTGAAAGCAGGATTTCTCCTGCACTCTCTAGTGCCAGGCTTCAGTGACTTCGCTGTCAGTGATGTCTACAGTACCTAGAAAATCCAATTTACAGTTGAAAGGATTAATAACTGGCTATTATCACGCATTACCTGAGAAAATAAGTCTGTCTTGTGTGTATTAAACAAGTGGTTCTTGGGCATCAGTGTGCTTGATGCTTGTGAAACTCTCCTTGAGGATTGATTCTCTGGTGCATGTGGTCAATATGGTTTCTTCAAGCAGAGGCAGCAATTTGGGACACACATACCCACCTAGAAGACCACATGTTCAGGTGCTCCACACCTTCAGAAGCTTTGAGTCGTTAGGACTTCAACCTCCACCTCCAATTTCCCTGAAACCAGTGTTTTAAAATATCAGGATCATACTGGAAAGACTCATCTTCATCACATGCCTTGATCCATGGACAGATTTGGGGCAGGGGGGAATTAAATTTTTAAATGTGCACTTTTCCAAATCCACCTTAGAGCTGTGGGCTTGTGGTTGGCTGATTTATCTTACTGTGATTGTGTCCTAGTTGCCTTAAGAACCACTGTTAAAGCATTTGAATAACTGTAACAGTCCAGGAGGTCCAGCTTTATGAAGAAGGAAGCCAAGAAAGGCATGCTAAGGCCAATTCACCAGACCACCTGGGACCCCGTGTGTGTATCCTATCCCAATGCTATGATGCAGCTATTGGGACTGTTGCGATCTCGGGTGGAATTCACCTCCTTTAACCCAGAAGTCTGATACTAGTACTTATCATAAAAGCTCAGTTCCTGAAGTTATCCGAGTACATCAGAATATCAGATTTCACTTTTTCCTTTGAAAGTAGTAATTTGCATAAAAAAGTTGCAAGTAGTAAATCCTGAAGGGTCAGGAAAGATCAGGAAAATGGAGTAATTCTGGGAATGTTTATTTAAATCATGTCTGCTCTTCAAACCAGTTTTGTGACTACTGGGGGTTGTGGGGCTTGGGATGCTGCAGTCAGAAATTGTGGACACTGAGGCACATACATATTCACCGCTCTAGAAGTAAAAAAAAAGAGATAGTGTAAGTGAGAATTAGTTTTTCCAGGCTCTAATAGCTCTCAGTGTGTTTATTGGTCTGTCTATGATCCTCCATAATCTTTGGAAAGGTAAGGGCCCTGATAAAATATCCATTGAAATCAGTGAGTTGTTTTGTACACCTTTCCAGGCACTGGATGAGATCCAGCCTAAATACCCAATCTACATTTTCATGAGTCATTGCAGGAGCACGGAACATACCAAGACAGGTATAATTTTCAGTTTTAGTGTGAATTTTGCTATCTCCACTCTAGCTCTAGCCCGGTCAATCTACATTTCCATTACGGACAAGGTTGATCTTACATCCCTACGGCACATTGCTCAAATTATGTGCACACACAGTAGTCATAAACCATTTTCCAATGACTCGGGCTTTGATACTAAAGCATGTATGGTTCATGCATCTGCTGTATTGTAAATTTGCTGGTGCTTCCACACAGACTGCTCAAGAAGCAGGAAAGACACAGAAACATCTGTTTAGAGTTTTAAGCAGCTTGTTAGATGAATTCAGCACCTGGGTTTCCTGCAGTGAATCAGCTATGCTCTCCTTGGTGTGTATGAGAAACTAAGAAATACAATACTCCTAGGGATCTGCACTCTCTCAGTTCATGGTGGATTGCTCTGGGTAATTTCTGCCAGTGCCAGTGGGAACCGCCTGTGCAAAACCTCCAAAAGTAAATAGGGCAATAGCACTCCAAGAAGGGAAAGTTTACTCTGCTGAATGCCAATAAACCAGATTCTGTCTGTCGAATTGAGCCAGCAGAGAACCTGGCCCTTTAATTTTAATTATTATGGCCTATATCAGCAGCCTGGGGTATATCTGCAGTCTGCACTTGGTGTGCCACGGGGTCTGGCTCAGGCGGTGTGAATTGGTACTGCCGCACAATGCTGCCCTACAACGGGAGGAGCTGCTCGCAGGATATTTTCAGTAGTATTGCGGTGTTGGTTGTGGTGTTTTCTATCTTACTGCCATCCCATTTACCTCTGTGATAGTACCCACTAATGTGCGGTAGTTTTGAAAAAAATTACTTTATCTGGTTAGAAAGTCCCAGTCCTGAAACAGTTTTCTTCACAAGCCCTTTTCTCCCCTTCCCCACAACTGAAAAGGACCTCTTTGGTTTTGGTGACCATTACACAACCAAACAGAAATCTCATTTTGGTGGGAGTTTCTGGCCATGCTGTGTAGCCAGCACAAGGGGCTCAGCTCTGGAAAGGAGATGCAAAGCAGCTACGTGGTGACACGTTATTTCTGTTTTGACAATTCTCTCTTTTTCTGCCTGTGTATAACATGTTAGACATGAGTCGATGTCAAGGGCTAATTTGCCACAGCAAGGAGATTTCCCATTTAAGTAAATTAATTTTTAACCTACCCAGGGAACCCAGGAGCACATCATTTCTGCCTGCTGAAGGGGCCTAGTGTACACGAAATAAAAGAAATGGACTTGTGAGACAAACTGTTGGGTTGCAATAATGTGTTTTGTTCCTTGCTAACTCTAGGGTCAGACTGCCTAAACAGTTTGCTAATGCATATGTGTAGCAACCCACATAGAGAAATACAGAACCAGTATAATTTTGGCTGTGCGTAAAGCACGCTGTACCTCACCCTAGAGCCAGTGTACAGCAAACTGGCTCATGGCTCATTGCAGAGCCCATGGACTCACCAGGAGCCCCCGGTTTTGGTCCTTTATGGGCTGAAATCCTTGGATCCCTTTGGGCTCATCCCTTCCACTAGCACCAACATTCGGGAAGAAAGCAGCCTGCCGTCGTCTGGTGCCTTCACACCCTTCTGTGAACGGCAAAGGCCTGCAGTAACCTGAACATAATGTGTTTCGTCTCTAGTTACAATGATCACTGAGCTATTTCTCTCTCTTTTCTGAGTGATTTTGATTATTATGTATAACGGCGCATGGTCTCCAGTGGATAAAAGCCTCTAATTCTATTTTATCCAACTCAGAGAGCAATCTCAGCAACTGGCTGTTGCCTGTGTTATTCAGTAGTAGCTATGGCATGTATTATTGCACATGATATGAAGGACTTTGTAATAAATATTTAGTGTTCCTTTAATCTGTCTGTTCTTATATCATGTTCTCCAGATAATCCCCTACTCCACTATGTACTATTTAATAATTGCTTTTCTGCCAATCTCTTCTCTTTCATACACGCACACGTGCCTGCCTGCCCTGGGACATGCTTTCCATTGGTCTTTCTTCCTGAGCAGTCTTCAAAGTCTTGGGTTTCCATGACTGTGTCATTAAAAGGAAGAACATTTGTTGCTTGTGTGAATTTGTAACAGTAAACTGTCTTGTGTTTAGATCCCAGTCATTTGTCATACAATAATGAGTCTTTTCCTGAATGGAGGCCGAAGGCCTCCAGGAGATGATGAGGCCTGGCACAGCAGGCACTAGCACAGGGTTGGTGATGTTTCTGTTTTGCTGCTGACTGGTTTATCTGATCCCAGGCACTTTATGCATCTTCTTTCTTCTCAGCCATTGCATGGGTGGATTGCAGCCCTTCAGGGGAGGGACTCTCCTACATGGGAACATGAGCTTTGGGCAGTAGGGATCTTTGGTGTGCAAGTACCAAGAGTCCAGCTTTCCCAAGGGTCACGCTTCAACAGTGGTCACTTTGCAAGGGCTGAGCAGGAATAAGTAGAGCTGGGGAGCGTTTTGTGGCAGGGCCAAGGGGAAAGGGACCAAGGCCTCATATGCACCCCTCTGAGTCTGCCCTGGTTCAGGTGCTGTGAGGATCTGGCTGTGATGACTCAGACCCTGCTTCCAGTCGTGTGCTTCTCCATAGCAGTCCTTTCATAGCATGCACCATCAGCTCCCTCTGAGCAGCACATTAGGGACCAGGTGAACCAAAAGATGTGTCCAGACCATCATGGTTAACATGCAGCTAAAGACCTGTCTGTTAATTGACCTTTTCCCTCTCTGAGTCCACATAAACCCGTTGGCTTTCCAATACCTGTTGCAATGAGGTCCATGGTTAAAATAACCCAGGGCTTATTTGTTTTCCCTGGAGCAAAGACCACATGACCACAGGTAGTCATAAATCAGGATGTGCACTTTTCCAGAGTACTCTTCCCCTAGCCAGGCCTGACTTGCAAAGTCAGACATACCTATTGCATGTTTTCTCTGCTACTGTGAATTGGGGCTGTTAACCCCCAAGGAACAGAGCATGAGATGGGAAGGGGATGTCATGATGAAAGCAACAGTGAAAGAACCTAAATCAAAAAGTAGCATATCTGTAACAGTACCATGCTTCACTGCTTGAATGTTACTTACTTATACTGCAAGTCATGATTTATTATAACTAACTATTCTACAAAACCAACTAATGAAATCATGCCAGTTTTTCTCAAAGCAGTCAATAATGCTGAACCAAAGAAAACATTAAAAGACTCCTGATCATCTATTAATAGTATAGAAGTCCTATTTTGAAAAGATCCCCAAATTTGTGTGTGGTGGCATTAAATACTAACCTCCTTAAAGAACACTTAGTGCACCTTAGTAGTATCTATTATAGTATATGGGATTTTAATTGCTTTATTATAAAAGAAAGCAATATTCACCCTTTTATGAATTTTGATTTAATGACTTTAGCACATTCATTATTAGTTCATTATGGTTCTGTGGAATTGAGGCCTCCTGAGTTAAAAGGATGTCCCCACACTAAGCTGGCCTCAATTAAAATGTAATCATATTGTGGTTAATCTCAAGGACTTGCTCTGTGAGCACAGGGGTATGCGAGAGAGAGAGGCAGTGGGGGGCATGAGGAGGAAACATGAATGCAAAGAGGCAGGATTTGCACTGGTGAAAAGCTGTTTAAGTCCACTTCTGAAAATGTCCTGGGCTATAATCCGAAATTGCTTTCTTAGCTTGAACCATAAAATCACATGCTTAAAGCCACAACTAGAACTTCTTGAAATAAATAAAAAAACTACTGATCTTTAGTGATAGAGGAAAATCCTGTTTATGGAAGTTTGGCCAGTTCCTCATCAAGGCCTGGAGCCAGCAGAGGTCCATGACAAAAGGTCCATTGACAGTCCAACAGGTATTGGTGAGACTTGGAGGGGACTGGAGGTAGATTCTTGCCCAAACTCACTACCGGACTGGGGCCCGTACATGTGTACAAATGGGAAGAAGAGGGAAGCCACCTGCAGAGGAAAATGCCAGTGTTCAAAATGCTACAGGAAATAGTGCTATGTGGATATGAGTTGAATAGCAGTATTTCTGGGGAAGGACAGCTGCATAATTAACAGTTCTGCTTCTGTCCCTGCGTTGCCTAGGTTGGATGCACAAGAAAGCCCTCTCCTGTTGAACCTTACACTTCCATGTTTGACCACAGGGCCATGTTAAGAAAATCAGCCAAGTTGTGATGATCTGGAAGAAGATGAGAAATTCAGCTCACAAGTAATTTCGTTGAAATATTCCCTCTTTGATGTTTTGCCATACTGAACAGTATAATAACTCTTCTAGAAGAACACTCCAAACAGAGCTATTTTGGGATGACTTTTTTCCTTTAGATTTTATCCTGTGGTTTTCCTGTATCTTCTTTTTATCTCCCACATCTCATTGAGAACGTCTCAAGCTCTAACCAACTATTTCTGATGTTTGAAGATCCCTTCAAGCTTAGATCCTGGGTATAAATGAGTTCTGGTTAGTAAAGCTGGAATGGTTTGCAATGACTGTTTGAAAGGCTTTATGTTGTATCTTTTTACTCTGCCGTGGAGCCAAACCTGGAATCCACAAGGCCCAAAACTGAGGAGAATGCAGAGAGGCCAGATTGCCATGTGTTACAAAGCAAGTGTTGTAATGCAGGGGTTAGGGAGGATTTCCACAATAGCTTTCCATTTAGAAAAGCAGATCCTCAAGAAGTATAAAATTGAGTACAGTTTTCAATTTCAGTTCATAATTTGGTGTAATTTGAGATAAATAAATAGTTAAAAGGAAAAACACCTTAGCCCCAGAGAAACTAGAATCCTGCTTTCATATAACGTCCTTATTAATATAAGGTCCACTTGAACACTTCAAAGAACAATTTTTAGATGCTAAAAGGAGATGTTTGTATCTGTAAGACTAGAAAGTAATTTAAGTCTAAAAGGTTAGTTACCAGGAACAACCCTCACCAGATCTTGTGCCATATTGTTTAATTATTATGAAAGATAATTACTATGGGAATATCAGTAATGCCAGTAATGTCAATATTTCATAAAGCTTTTATAGATTACAGGAATGCCTTGGAAAGTGTTGTATTTCATGAAGTAACAAAAACTGTTTGGGGAAAATGAAGGTTTTATGGCAGTGACTTATGTGTAGAGTTTTACACCATCTTTTCAGGCTATAGCGGTCTCTTCATTGGTTTACAGCTGCAATGAGTCTTTCGTTTCCCAAATTTCACAAGTCTCTGTAAATCACTATTATATGTTGCTGGTGATCAAAGGCCAGGCCAGACCCATTAGCTTTGCCAAGGAAACTCCATGCTCAGCAACAATTGACTCTGTACTCAGAGAGCTGTAGAGCTCCCTACATTGAGGCACATCTGTTTGCTGTGAGAAGTTATCTTTTTATTTTTCCTTATGCCATTTAGGGCATTATCTTGCAAATGATTAATCACAAAAGACCCAGTCACTGAGTTCTCACACAGAAAATACTCAGCACTGGCAGAACAAGGTCCAGAGAGAAAACAGCTTAAGAAATTTCTTCATTACTCTGAAAATATGTCCATATTTATGAAAGGAGCTAGCTCTGGCACCCTTGCAGAGCTCCTAGCTGTGAAAGCTGTAACCTTTGGAGCAATTCATGAGCCGATCGTGTTCAGCACAGGCACAAAAATGTTACTACTGACAGAAAATAAGAACAACCCCAAGAAATGAATGGGAAGTGCTGTCTGATGTAAAACACACCTCAGAGAGCAGAAACAGATCAGTTCCTTGTCCAAGTGCCCAGCTATAGGGTTTTTTTGAGTAAGTTCAGCCTGTGACTTGTGAGGCCAATCCAAAAGCAAACTTTCAGAGATGTAACTCCCTGCTGCTTCTGTGTCAGTACAACAATAATTTACCATTCACATCAACACAACCTCATTGTCATTAATGCATTTGGTTTCTGAACTGATCTAGAGAAAGAGACATACTTCAGAGTAGAGGCTGTTGGAAGTGGCTTGGATATTTCTTTCACTTGCTCAGCTTTTGCATAATGATGTTTCTACGTCTGGACATGGTGGTTTGCAGTCTTGTGGCTTCTGTGATGTCTGTTCCAGACCCTCATGGTATGGATACTAAGTGGATGCTTCCTACCGAGATGCATGTGCAAGTAAGTGCATGCCACTTCCTTTTTTTTTCCCCTGAAATTACTCTTGCAGAGCAAATTTCAATTACATATATTTTGGTGGAAAGACACCAAGTTTAACAAAAGCCATTAGTGAAGTTTCATAAATATTGAAAAAAAGAGATACATTTGCCATGTACTATGTGCTTTTTTGATACAGATGGATATAGCTACTTCTAAGAATTTAATTCCCACGATGGAGCAGAAGACAGCAAAACTGACTTCATGTCAGTTTTCTGCCTGTTGCTGCCTGTCACCTGGGAATCAAAATGGAGATGTGTTTGCAGAGCATAGTTCCCCATGACATACTTCTGTTTCAGAGAACAGCCAGACCAACATCCTTCCCCTCTGTCCTGCCATACTCTCAGGCTGGGAACTGCAGTGGGGGCACACTGGGCACCATGAGCCTGTGGCACTAAAGCAGCTGTGCTTACAGGGCTTTGAGACAGAGCTGTAGCTTGCTTTCTAGGCCATGTATGCCTGCAGATACAGCATGTATAGTAACTGTAGTGGAGTCCAGCACCTTCCACATGCCACTGAGTGATCGCTAAAGTCCTCCAAAGAGAAATCAGTATTTCACACTGTGTGTGTAGATATAGAGTAGATATAGAGTGAGCCCTCTGTGTTTGATGGGCTTAGAGGAGCAGGTAGAGAAGAAGATGCTGGTGAGAGATGGACACTGTCAAGCACTATCTCTGCTTTTGATTAGTTTGCAAAGATGAGTAATTGAATCCCAACAACCTTCCTGCACTGTAGTCATCTTCATCTTTTGTCTTTCCCTGGGCATCCCTTACCAAGTATACACATACCTGCACTTTGGTCAATAGAGTAAAGTAATTTCCAGAGAGCGATTGTACTGCATTTTTCCTCAGTAAGCTTGAGAAAGGTAAAAATTATCATATTATGGGTGCTTTGGTCATGAAGAGAAAATGATGCTAGATATGAACAGAAGAAATTCCTCTTATCCCTGGGAATTTTTAAGCATTAAATTAATTCCCCTATCTGTTGGTGTGTTAATGGGAAGGCTTTCAGCTCTGTGTTAGGCAGAGGTCCACATTTGCATTTAGATGGAGCTATTTTAAGGATTGTAGTATATACATAGGGGCCTGTATCCCATTTACAATAGAATCTGTAAGATAAAATTAATATCTAGTAAGTGGTTGTTTTTCCAGTTTTGTTATAATCTGAACCAGTCACTGAAGTGGTATAATCTGATATAATAAATAGCAGAGTCATTCACTTGAGAGATATCTTATCCACCCACAAGGAGGAATACACTCCTTAACCAGTGAAGTGGGTTATATTTTTTCCCTTTCACAAGACAGCTATGAAGTGCTGCATCCAGGGCTGTTCCTGCCAGTGATACCCAGAAGACTTTTTTTTACTTGTGTAAAACAACCTACTGCCTTGCAGAGGGAAATGCTTTTTCCCCACCACACAGGAAACCATGGCAGAGTGGTGGTGGCTGTCATGTGAGGCAGTGTGGGGATCCTTCCATTTATCTCTGTCCTGCAGACGGGCTCTCAGAGGCATTTCTCATACGTGCAGGTGTCCATGCTAAGTCATTGCTGCTGGTTTTGCATGCTGCTAATTTCCAGAAACACAGTGAAACATTGGTGTTGGTAGGACTTAGGTAAATGCTTGGTGCTTCTCTGAGCTGCTGCGGAAGTAGGTTGTCATCTGCATCTGCGGCACATGCTGTATGAAGCCCCAGATTTGGGGTTTCAACCTGGTGTGCACCACCCTGAAACTGTTATTTCTCTGGCAGCTGCCAGCAAGGATGAAGGAGAGCCCCAGCGTATGGGGAGCGACAGCTCTGCCTTGTTTCCCTGCCAAGAGAGGACTGAGGAGCCACGGTTTCATTTGCTGTGCATTAATTCTGGTGGCAGGGCTAGTGTGAAGTGGTGATGTAAAATCAATGAGGTTTGTTTCAAATCCAATCCACTTTCACTGACATAAATTAGTCATCAGTGTAAAGCTTCTGCATCCAGCGACACAGGGTAGCCCTGAAATAATTCACTCCTGCAGCTGGAGCCATGCAAAACCAGCGGTCATTTGATGGAGCAAGGACCCCCAGATGAGAAGAGCTGCTCAGGTGCTGCTGAAGGGGCTTTTTAAGGGGGGCTTTTGAGTAACACTTCCTAAAATTGTCCTGTTGAGCTAAAAATAAAATTTTGCTGATTTTACCGCCTCTGTTTTTAGGCAAAACTCAGCCAGGATTTTACATTACAAGTGCTGACCTTGCAGCTCCTTGTGAAAGATGAAAATGGTACTGGTCACTTAAGGTTATCTTCCAAAGCTTGTAGTAAATGTGGTTTTTTTACTTTATAGGGAATTCTTAAAAGCCTCTTTTATCCTCATGCCAAAAAATTTGAACATTTGAACAAAAATTTCCTGAAAAATGACAGTCACAAACCCTCTAAACTAAAACTATATTTCAAGTGGATTGAAACTCCTTTCTTTACAAAGTTGAAATGTTTTTTATTGGTGTGACTCTACATTTCTTATGCTAAGTTATCTTACAATGGCTGTGCAATTGAGAATATTTTTAAGGAAGTTACTATGATATCAGAAATTAACGTGTTTCTATAATATCAAAAGCTCTTTTGACTTTTCTCTAAAAATGAACTTGAGCTAAAATTGTGAAGTTGATACAAGAAATTCCGCATACAGCAAGCAAGTATTGCCTCATGGAAAATCCTTGTGGGAAGGATTTGGAGTGTTGTGGGGCTCTGTGCTCTGTCTCACCAGAAATTACTCAGATGATGGGGAGAATTAAAAATTTATCTCCCAAGAACACATTATCAGTGTTCCCAGGAGCTGCACCTAGCAGAGGCCTGTTTGCCAACTCCTGTTGTTACTTCTCATGCTGACAGCTATGAGACCACTTCTATTTCAGGGGGAGAGCAAACTCACCCATTTCCCAGTCTTTCTGACTGCCCCGTGCCTGCCTGCTGCCTGCTAAGACACAGCTGAAGCAGTGCTGCTGCCAGATTGAGTGTCTGCAACCCCAGAGATGAGGTCTGAGATTGAAACCTAGATCAAAAGCTTATTTTTTTTTCCAAGTGAACCCATATCTATTAAGAATTAGAGTAGCGAGCAGTAATCCTCTAGTCTTACATGAAAGATCAAATGAATGGATGAGAAAAGATAGATAACAGGGAAAAAGCTTGTTTTGGACTAGTTTCCCTAACAAGAATGGAAGAATAGTGAGACATGTCAAATTGACTTTTACAGAGCAGGTTAATGCCAGATACTTGTTTATCCTTGGAGATTCCTCAAATCCAGCAGATTTCAGCATTGCCTAATGAAAGCTTAGGGAAGAGCAGGAAATGGAGCATGTACAGTTCAGAGGAGGGGAAGATGCAGATGAAAACAAATGAAAAGCCTCTCTCCTTCATGTTTCAAGTGCCAAATTATGCTTGACATTTCAATTTCCCCAAGGCGCGCTTCCGTAAAATCGTCTTGAACTCTCCTCAAAGTGTTAAATCTTCCATCAGCTCCTCCAGTGGCATCAAACAGGTCTGACTCAGTTCTGTCTTGGGTATGAAATGTAATCATTGTTATAGCACTGCACAACTGGCATTCAGAAGAGTCCCTGAATATCTTTAATATTTTCATGGATGGGGTTCACAATTGGCTTCGCAGTAGGGCATGATATAAACACGGTGCCCAATATATTGCCATTCAGGTGGGAGATGATCAGGATTGGTGACTTGTGTATGGCTTGTTTTGTACCGTTTCTGGGAATTCAGGATGTTTACCACTTGCATGTGGCTTGTTTCACACAAGGATCTCCGTGTTATGTGTTTGTAGCTGGAAGGTCTTGAATCCTTTGGAGGTCTGTAGGAGAAGTCTGTAACCACTAAAATTCTCATTAATTCTCAATGTTCCAACATTTTTAGGAAGTCTGAAAGCCTGAATTTTTGAAGTGTTTTGACCATGTCCCCAGTGAAAGATACCAAGAGTAGGGAAATAGCAGAAATGCTGTGTTTTTCCCAGTCTGTTCTATTGATGTGTTTTCGTTTTCCTTAGCTTGTTTTCTTCTAAAGGTCAGTGAAATTTTTGGTTGCATAAATTTTATTGACTTTACTCATTGCAATCAGGCTTCTGAGGGAGATGCTGAGCTTATGTGCGCTGTCAGTGCCAGATAGTCAGAAAAAACTGCCCTCCCATATGAGCGGGAATAATGGTGACCCAGCTTTTGAGAGACCTCACTGAATTGAATTCTTTGAAAAATATACCCTTGGGCTGTGGTTGCTGAGCACTTGAGAAGGCCTATGATTGATGACATGGTCATTACGAACATGATTAAGAGCAGCCAGGATTTACATTTACCACCTTGGCCTTTTCCAGTGTCTGCTAAACTGTGGTCTTGAGACCACCACTGATGCATACAACGTGACTCTGTGTGTGGAGGAGGGAATGGGGAGGCTGTGATTAATTTGGCTGGCAACGTGATGCTGGCTCTCTTCTTTGATTACAGCTGATGAATAGTATTTTAAAAGCTAAGAATACATTAAACATTTTGCTATAGTTCCTATACAGTCTGAGGGCCAGAACAACAGCTGTGCTCAGTTTACAATGGGTGCAGCTGAAGAAAGAAGAGGAAGGAAAAGAGACAGCTTTTAGCTTAACTTGAGCTATAGATATCTTGGGAAGTGGCTGGGGGCACAAGCACTGGTTTCCCCCATACTGGGAGCGGGGTGCAGGGTTGCTGATGGGGTTTCGGTCAGGAGCAGGACTAGCATTCACCAGTTTTGGCTGCTTCATCATGTTAAAATAACAAGTTGTTGCACGAGTGACGGATGTCTGTTCCCTGCCCTCCCTCCAACGTTGCAATTACCCCTGTGCCTGGAAGGCCTTTCCCCTCTTTGCAAAGCTTGAAGCTCCCCCGTGCCTGTGAACACCCCACTCTCCACCTGACAGTATGTCCCTGTGGGTCTTTGGGAGGTGCCAGCTCCCTGCAAGGGTGGACAGTCCCCTGCAAGGGTGGACATTGTGTGTGCTCCCTGGCCCCCTGAGATAGTAGGCACCCCTCTGGGTTGATCATGGTGTCGCTTTCCCTCTGTGGGGCAGAATTGTGGGCATCTCACCATTACCCTGATTCCCCCAAAACCTGCACGAGCTTCATATTTAACCCCTGCCTCTGCCAAATTTGGTTGAGATAGCTGTCTGACTGAAACTGTCTGGGGAAAGAGGCAGATGGAAAGCTCAGATTCTCAAGCCCCGTTTCCTTCAAAAACTGGGGGGGGGAAGCAGCAGCTTCACAGGTACAAGGAGCAGAGCAGGCTCCTTTGCTGTATGGCCAATGTCCATGAAGTCACCTGGATTGAGCCACGAACATGTATCTTTTTCTGTAGCATAGCAGTTCTTCTCTAACATCTATTTTTCAATTCTTCATAGTGCTGGCTGTTAATAAAAACTAAAACTTTCATTGCGGAAGCCCTGACTCAATGTTCGTGCCAGGACATTCAATGCTATTGCCCTGATTTGATGGCAACTATTAAAGGAAATAAAAATGACAGCTTTGGAGCTCTGGTCACGCAGCATGATGAATCTTGGCAGCAGGACACTAATTCACCCTCCTGAAGACTGCTGTTCAGACACAGGGTCTCAACAGAGAAGGTACCAAATAATTCTGTTTTCCCTCCCAAGCTGGGTAAACAGGAGTATTGCCAGGGCCTCGCGAGAAGGGTGACCATAGGTGAGAGAGTCTTCGCCATCACAGCAGGAGTTCTCCACTGATGCAACTGCCCGCTGGTTGCCAGCCGAGTCCCGAGCCATGCCCTGCTTGCTCACTTCCATGATAAAACCAGAGGACTTGGGTGTGTTTCCCACAATGTAGGAGATGGGGAATTTGGTCCTTGCAGGAAAGCATGGGATATTGCTTCTACTGCTTCCCACCTATCTACTATCTATTACTTGTTAACTTTAATACCCTTTGCTCTCTGCAGCCATCCCTCTTGCTCCCAAAAGGTTGTGCTAGACAGGTTGGCTTGGCACAGGGCAGCCATGACAAATCTTTAAACTATAATGATAAATTATGCTCCATTGCCCAGTCCTTCTGGAAAGAGATTTTAATGTGGATTAAAATAAAAGAGGTTTGATAGATGCTGGAAATGTCTCCCTGTGGCTGTTAAGAAAAAAATCTGAATGCCTGTAATATTTCTGCTGAGAATTACAATAATTGGTATTTAAATAGCATTCTGAGCAGAGTGCTACGATTGCCTAGGAAAGCCAACCCCAAGAGCAAGATCTCTTGTCTTTAAGAGCTCAGCCAGGCTTGGGAACTTAAAAAGAAACTCGAATTATTGGGAATTTAAAACATGCCCTTGCTTTGGCTTGAATGCAACATCAAAGCAGGAGCTTGTGTGTTCCTTTAAAAAAATGCTTCTCTCCCCTCCCAGCTGCTAAATGCTGTTTCTTCACTGATTTTATTAGCACCACTATCCCAGCATCATTTCCATCCACAAATGCCTTCTTAGTGTGCTTACACGAAGGAGTCAATTTTGCCCTCTCAGAGGAAGAATTACCCACAACCCAAACAACAAGTGCCAAGAGCTAAAGAAGGCTGGTGATCTTATAGACATCATAGTTGCCCTTTGGAAACAGGGGCACAGTGATGCTCTGTGTTGAGAGGGCCCTTGCATCAAAGGATGTGTTAAATCAATCACCCAACTTGTTGGATCCCATTGCCATGGTGGTACTTGTATTCAGGAGCAGCTGGACAAATTCTGTCTCACTTCCCCAGGACCCAGCAGCTTCAGATGGATGCTGTGGTCTCCTCAACCTCCTGCTTTCATCTGGTCTTCAATGCTCAGGAAAGCCACTGCGCATCTGTGATCTACACCCAAGAAAGGCCGAATCACTGTTTCATAGTAAGTTGCACAAAACTCATCTTATAATGCCAGAGTTTCTTTGAGACAAGCACCAATGTCTTTGTACATGTAAGGTACTGCTGCTGTCTTTGCTGCTCCTTCCCAAATCCAACATCTTTCAGTTGCATGCCATCCCACCTGTTTCCCACATAGATCTAGTATTTAAGTCTCTGCAAATCAAGCCTCTTAGAACACCGCTACTTCCACACTTGACCTTTTCTCTATCATCATTCAACTCTCCTAGCATGCAATTGTGACCCCAACAGATGACTCCACTAATGGGAACATATTGGTGCAAAATGCCACCCAAAAAGCTCTGCTTCAAATAAGCTGGGAGCTCTGAGGGTGTTGTTCATAAGTTGCAGACCAACACAGTTCACTGGCCTGACACTGAGTGTCTTCTATTTTTTCTCTTCCTACCAAAGCCTCCATTACCTGTACAAGATTTAAGATTTAATAGGATTAGGTAGGTCTGTGAGTATCACACAACACACAGCAGTGTGGACATAGCCAGACTAATGCGGGATGAACTGGTGCAGGCACAGCTGAGAGCTCTCGTGCTCTGCTGGACCATCACTGCTGTATAACTTCTGGTAGCAGACCTAAGTCATGTGTCTGTGTGCAGCACTGGATGTGGTGTATGGACATAGTTGACATTTCTAATGTCAGCAATAACTACTGTGAAATGTCTCCCTTTGCCTTGAAATCGTTACAGTTTTATGTGACAGCAGCAGCTCTAGTCCCCAGCTGAGATTAGAAGTCCATTAACTGCTTGAAATTGTGCGAATGCAGAGTTTGAGGATGTGCACTCCTGACTAGCTCTGTATTGCCAATTGCCAGCAAATCCAGTTAACCCTGTCCCAGTCAGATATCTCTAGGTACCCACCTACACAGACAGAGATCTCTCCAGCAGGGTGTCTGCATGGGGTGGTAGATAGTTGGGCTACTCTAATCTTCAGATTCTGTTTGCATCCTCTGATTTTGAACAGCATTTAAAAGTGAGAGGGAAAGAAAAATGCTTAACCTCATAGAACTACTACTAGCTCAATTTATAGATTAAACCTAGGAATTTCAAGTTAAATTTGTCAGCAGTCCTGGTTAACAGGGGAGGTCCCAGACGACTGGAAGCTTGCTAATGTGACACCCATCTAGAAGAAGTGTCAGAAGGAGGTTCCGGGGAACTAGAGGCCTGTCAGCCTGACCTTAGTGCCGGGAAAGATTATGGAGCACCTCGTCGGGTACACTCAATGGGCACGTTCAGGACAACCACGGCATCAGACCCTGCCAGCATGTGTTCATGAAAGGCAGGTCCTGCTTGACCAACCTGATCTCCTTCTATGACCAGGTAACCTTCCTAGTGGACGAGGGAAAGGCAGTGGATGTTATCTACCTCGACTTTAGTAAGGCCTTTGACAGTGTCTCCCACAGCGTTCTGGAGAAGCTGGCGGCTCCTGGCTTAGGCAGATTTACTCTTTGCTGGTTTAAAAACTGTCTGGATGGCCGTGCCCAGAGAGTGGTGGTGAGCGGAGTTCAATCCAGTTGGTGGCTAGTCACCAGCAGCGTTCCCCAGGGCTCAGTTTTGGGGCCAGCCTTGTTTAATATCTTTATCAATGATCTGGATGTGGGGATTGAGTGTACTCTCAGTGAGTTTGCAGATGACACCAAGCTGGGCTGGAGTGTCGATCTGCTTGAGGGNCTTTGGGACATGGTTTAGTAGTCATGGTTGTGTTGGGTTGATGGTTGGACTAGATGATCTCAGAGGTCTTTTCCAACTTTAACAATTCTATGATTCTATGATTCTATGAAATTCATTATTAGTTCAAATGGGAAATTATTCCACTGAAGACAGTGGAAATTATTAACTCAGAGAAGCGGTGAGTTATCTAACACTTCCTCTCTAAGGAAATAAAGAGATAAACCTTGCTTCTTCTGTGACATCTGTTGCTTTTTTCCCCAGTGTAGTTCTAGTGATTTCTGCAACGTTATTTCTGGGACTGAAAAGCTGGAAATGCACAAATGCTCCATTCATGGTGAAGTGGCTTGTATAAACTCAGACTAGAGTCAAGTGAACACACAGAAGGGAGAAGAGTCGTGTCAGATAAATAGTCCTGAAGAGGAAATGTCAATTAAGAGGTTTGTGAAAGTAGGACCACAAGACATAGCAACCGTTCGAATTGTAGGAGATACTTTAGTTTCTGTCTAGATAGTGAATCAGCCAGAGCCAATGACTGCGAATGGCTAGATAAGTTAACTGCTGCTTATTGAAAGTTAAACATGCATCAAGTTTTTTCAAGGAAAAAATCAAGAACAGAAACCCATCCTGGAGCTGTTCAGCAGCTCAAGTAGAGGTGGTATTGTCATGAGAGAATGGCAACCAGTCTGTGCTTAAAAATTTGAATGTATCTCTCTTCAAATCTTAAAGATGACTACAAGCATTTCACTGTGCACAGTCGAGGGATTAATGGATCCACATCTGATTGAGATCCCTAATTTACACTTAGGGATAATGTATTTGCATGTTAATGAGACTCCAAATTCTGGTTCTTAATAACTAAAAATACCATATTTTTAAAGTGTGGTAGTCCTCAGAGAGCTGAGTCTCTGTAGCTGCATTAACAGCTTGGGAAATTGAATCCCAGTTTGGAGAAGTTGTTTCAAGTTGTCATATTAGTCAGCCAAAGTGGGGCTGTAGACCTGTAGCAACCTGATTCCCAGCCCCATCCTTCACAGCAGGTCACAGAAAATGTAAATGATGACTTCAAACTCCTGAAATGTTGACATGACCTTTCACATAGGGGGACATCCTATGCTCTGGTGGCCATGGGCTCTTATTAACTCAGATCTCTCCTGTCTTCAGTGTAGACCATCCCTGACAGCAGGATGTCAGGCAAAAAAAGGAAGAAGTCCCACTGCCACCAGCCACACTGCCTTTTCCTCAGTGCATTGCCCTCCACGAGAGCCAAAAGCCATGACCATAAGAGGCTTCAGATGCTGGCGGAGCAGCAGGGATCATTACAACTGAATAGAGCCATACACAAAGGTGGAAAGATCCTCTTAGCACTCATTAATTGTAATTTTCAGGATTAATGCAAAAGATTTGGCAGCTTGACAGAAGAGAGTTTTAACACAGATAATTCACTGTGGCTCACTGGAGCTGACGGAGAGGTCAGTGGCTCCCCCCAAACCCCCAAGCAATAGGCAAATAGAAGGACAGAAGTAACTAGACAGGGAACAGGGATATAAAGCACCTGATATGTCAAAAGATGTATTTTACACAAGGCAGTGTAAATATTCATGTGCTTTATTAGAGTAGCAGACTTTTCATTGATGACTGTATTGAATTGAGGGATATTTAGAAGCTGAGGGGATCAATACAGCAGCTAGGATCCAAAGCCTCTGAAAGCAACTGAAGTAAAAGTGTATTTTGCAGTGCCTTGCTTCTGTGTAAAGTCCCTTAACTGCCCCTTAAACTTCAGAGTGAACTTCACCCTATATATTATGCATATATATATATTAGCGCTGGAGCAATGGACATCCTTCCAGAGGCCTGGCCCAAGGCTGTGCAATGAGCCTGACTTGACAAGCTGTTGAGCAGTTTTATTTCTGTTGTACAGGGTGAAGTCCAGTCCTGCACAGAGTGCCAAGAAAAGCCTTGTAGATCTCCTGTCAGACCTTGTGCTGAATCACAATTTAAGGCTCAAATCTACACCTTCACTTCCATCCTTAGGAATCAGGTTTTAGGCAAGCAGAGAGCAGAAGGCAGGCTGCAGGTCTGAGGTCTCCAGGCCTGCTAAACCAAACTGGTGTCACTTAGGACCAGATGTCTCTTCCAAGACCCATTGCATTCCTGCCTGCACCTTGGAAGCAGATGAAGATGTGTGACAAAGACTTTATAAATGTGATGTCTTTGTGATGGGGGGCAAAAACCCCAAGGAAGATGACTCCTTGTATAAAACAGGTTATTCTGAAGTACATCGCGAACTACTCACTGTTGTCTAACAATGGTTGATTTTGTGTGGTTTTGTAAGTATTGGTTTTTACTCCTTATCACTTTTTATTACATTTATTCCTTCAGAAGAAAAATAAGTCAAATGTCCCTAATCTTTTTAGCATGGAATTTTAGATTTTAATGGGCTTGTTTTAATTTGCATGTATTCTTGTTAATAATGAAATCTGTTTAACGAGAGTTAAACCAAAAATCCTGTAATGGTATTTCAAAACATAAAACTCTAGTGCATTTCTGTAAGAATTCCCTGCTAATATTCTTAAGGCTTTTTAACGGATATTTTAAGTAGGCATTGGTATTAGCAGAAACATCACACAAATTAAAATTAGGCTCTTGGTGACTATTTTAAAATGAATATTCACAGACTCTTCAGCATGAAATTAAATCAAGTTACATTTGACGCTACTGGTATATTTTAAGGAAGTATACTTTGTTGCCTGTGAACTTATTACTGATAGTTAGTTTAATTTATTACACCCCACTGAATGTAAGTCAAATTTTATATAGCATAGCCTAGGAGCTTGTGTCAGGCTTTAAATCTATGGAGGTGGAACCCAAGCCAGTATTTTAATGATGGAATTAGGAATGGGGACTTCCAGCTCTTACCAGGACTCTTGTTTCAGCCTGGGTAGATTATAAACCTGCCATGCTTACTCCACTCATCATGATGCTCTAAAATGGGAAATGTGTCTTTGAGGATTTGGAGTTGCCCTACAATTGGGCCCTCTTAGAAATCTTAGAATTTTTTTTTCCCTGTTTAAACCCAGGACTTTGCATTCAGGTCATCTGTTTCACAAGCACTTTTGGACCTTGCAAAGCTACATGACTTCTTGCAGCTCCCTCTTTGCACTTCGTCGCAGGCTGTGCTATCACCTGCTGTTAAGGACCGGCAGAGCTTCCTCTACAGCTCCATGCCTCTTGTTTAACATATGCTGGCTTTGGCTCCTCCGATGCCAATGGGATGTACAAAATATCAGTGAGTCAACAATTTTGTCCTTTTTTGACAAATCGGTCTTTCCTCATTCTTTGCTGCTCTTTACTGAATTACTTCCCTATTCTTCTTTTCTTCTTCTGAGTGTACAGAACTAAGCTCAGCATTATAAAATCCAGACTACCATCCCTAAGTAGTGTGGCAACAAAACATGTGCTTATAAAATTAAACACATGCAAATCCACTGAACGTCCATGGGATTGAAGGACATTTGAAGGACAAAATTAAGCAAAATCTAAATCATGCAGAGATATCTTTAGGAACACACTTTGGGGCTGAACTGATGGACTGATTAGGAAACATCCCTATCTACCATGAGAAGATGCTTCCATGACACCCTGCCTGTTGCTGTCATTGTGGGACAGTCAGATTAAAAATCTGCCCCAGTTTTTCAGTTTTATTTTGACAATAACACCGTGTGCCTGCCTCCAGGTTCCAGGAATCAGGCAGCACTTTCCATGATATATCTTGCAGCCATTAAAACACAAAAGCAGAGTGTCATCTTTCTGCTGATGTACACCACAAGGACCTGTCATTCCCCTGATATAGTACAGCGTGAGAATGAGCTCCCTTCAAAATACATCACTGGGGCAATGGCGTTTTGAGTTATATGGTTATATGTTATATGGTTATACGGTGCCAAGATGGCAAGCATTTGAACCTTTCACAAATGTAGACAAGACAGGGTCAAAGCACATCTTTAGTTTTCACGTGGGCAGCTGGACTGAAGTGATAAAGATTGGTTTAAATTGATTGTCATTTAATGGGCAGCGATGAAGTGATACTGGATTAAAGCACTTCAGTGGTTAGAGTTCCCAATTCCCATTTGCAAAAGTGACCATCAGATACAGAGCAGCTGAGGATGGCACAGGTTGCCCACCACCACCTGCAGCCTGAGGCTGACCCGGCAGCTCCCTGACAGAGCAGGACATTCATGCACAGCCCAGGATGCTGTAGCACAAGTCTGCTGGAGGATTAAATCCATGATGAAGGCAGTTGAGTCCCTGTGCAAATCCTATCACCTATTTTTTCCTCCTCTTAAACTCAAGAGCCTGCCTTTCACACTTCTCCCCTGACTATGCATGGGGAATGTGCTGTCTGTGCTACACATTCCCATATTATTAAAAAAACCAAATGTTGAATGTATTTGCTCTGTAAGGCCTTAGCTTCAAAAATGCTGTATCCCTTGGCCCCCTCCACTGCTGTGAGTGGTCTCACTGGTGCCAATAACACCTGCTGTAATAGCAACAGTATTCAGTGCTTAAATATTTGCAGGATCACTGTCTGAATTGGCATTCTTTGCCAAAACTATCCAGGCTTCATGAAGAACTTGTGGAATAAACATGCTAATGTGGGGTCAGCTCTTCTACTAGCATGACTTGGTATGGTTCTGTGGAAGCCAAATTGAGGATCTGCTCTTCCTTGGTGTCTGCATTAGATATGCAAGGAAAATGAACAATGCCAGCAACTGTATATGCAGTTTAGTGATGAATTGTTGCATTTTTCATTTATCGTTTTGATTTTGCTGTTTGATGCTGCTGCGAAATTATGCAAATTCTTCTTGTACAGGAAAAGAATACTTATAATTAAGAAATATGCAGCTTGGATTTAAGATAATCTTATAAATCCACACTAGTGTTCTCACACCAGCAGCACATTAATAGCTGTGCAAATGCTATCTGACACCCAGAGCCAGGTTCTCAGTCCTCCTGGTCACTTTGCACATTTCTCGATGAGCATTTTAGATGGGGATGGTGTGCTTGCATGAGAAGATCAAGCCAGCACAAAAAGAGGGCAGGGCTACAGCACACAAGGGCTTGGAGAGGTCAAGTTCAGGTCAAGTTCTGCAGGTGTAGCTAAACACCCTTGTCTATTTAGGGAAAGAGAAGGAGGAAGCTAAGCATGTCTGGTAGTGTGTCAGCTCAGAACAGAGGTGTCACTTTGTTGTCTTCAGGGGGCAAACAAACCTTTTTTGCAGGTAACCTCCTTAAAGGTCAAAAAAAGATCACAGTCTTTAGAGATTAGGCCATTTCTAGCTGCAACTCAGAATTAGACCTAGTGAGATAAACTACAATCTTTTCTGAAAGGTTTGGGCTAGGCAGTAAAGATGTCTGTGTCCTGGGGGCAAGAGACTGAAAACTCAGCAGTATTTTAGGCCCTCTTCAACTCTTGTGCAAGTGATGCACAGATGTACTCCAGAGGGGTAAGTCTCATTCTAGATAGACAATGTCACTAAGAGAAAAATGCTTCTCTGTTAAGTTTCTTGGGTGTCTGTAAGGCCTTGATCTGAACTGGCAGGTACCTTCATAACCATGAACAATTTGAGGACCTCAATCTGCTTGTCTCTAGTAGCAGTATTTGAAAAAAACCTTGTACCAGCATAGTTTCTTGACCTCAGAGGGTACCTGGCTTAAAATCCTTAAAGATAGACATTAGCAAAGAGGTGTAAGAAGCTGTACTCTCACAGCATGATAGAGACTGTCCTTGAAAGGAGGTTCATACTCCTCCCTCTTGGGACCCTACTTGAAGGCCAGTTCAGCACGTGGAGTGGCCAAAGACAGTCCGGAGGGCTTCTCAGTTTGAGCTCTTGCTGCAGTATCCCACATGGGTGCAAAGTCCCAGTTTCTCAGCCCTTCCCACATTGGGTATTATGACAGGACACCAGGTTGAACTTGTGGTTCACAAGGAGCCGTGGGCAATACAGACCTCAATTTTAAAACTAATTGTTTGAGTCTACTAGCAGCTACTTTGATTTCCAGATATTGCAATTGCTACCCAAAGGGTGAAAAAAAAAAGAAAAGAAAAATCTTAAGTTGCTTATTATGTGGAAGAAAGGAAAGGAGATTTACTGATCCGTCTTCAGGACCAGCATTTTGAGGGCTGACGGTTGGGGTCGGGTGGTCAGTGAAATTCCTCCTTTGTGCACTGTGCCGCCAAAACAGCCTGGCTGTGCTGGTCTGCAGGTCTTCTGAAAATCCAGCTGTTAATGACAGCTGAAAATCTAGCCCTAGTTATGGAAGTGGAGTAGGTCAAAGCTTAGTCAGTCCTAGATATAAGTAGCGCAAGGGTAACAAGGGTAGGTTATTTTCAACTACAGCAGATCATCTTATTTGTATAGTTTCCATACAATTTATTAAAATCTGCAATAATCTCAAGCAGGGAGTCACATTAGCAGAATGAATATTAACCTGGGAACCTCCACAAAAAACTTTACCTTGACTTTCTGCTATATATATTTTTCACTCGATACAGTACTGTCACTGAGCAATTTAATTCTCTTCTGGGCACAATTGTCAACCTGGTTTCCAGAAGGGACACATGCCCCAGGATTTATTTTATTCCATTTAAGTAACTATGACCAGTTTTCATAAATTGAGGAGTTGAAATTGCTCATTCCCTAAGGCTTTCTAACAAATGAGATCAGAAGTCCAATGAATACATGTCTTGCAAAGCTTTTCAGTTCAATTATATATATCCATGTGCAACTGGTAACACCACAATCAGTTCAAATAGTATCTCTGCAGGTGTGAAAGACCACAAATTGAAGTCTATTTCACATCAGTATCCAATATGTTACTGGAAAGATTAAAAGGAAAAATTTCCAGGGACAAAGGATGAACAATTAATGAGCCCTGGAGTGACTCTGAAACAGGTGGCAAAGAAAAACAACTGAAAAAGGAGAAACCATCAGAAGTGAGCAGCTTGGTGCCAAGTTTCAGAAGGAGATTAGTGGAGAGTTTCACTAGATCCATTAGTGTTTGCAAAGTACTTGTGGAGTGGATCAATGAGCATCACAGAAACTCCCAGGAGGAAGTGAATTAAAAGCTTTTTCTTTTTCTTTTTTTATAGTGGGAAGCAAATAAAGCAGAGCTCACACACTAGCTGATGAGACTAAAACAAGGCATTGGCTGGGCATCTGGTCAAGTGAGTGCTGTCTATCCCTACCTGAGTTAGGGTAAGGTCAGCTGGGAAAATACATGGCCATGTTAAAACTTTGTGATGATGGCCAGCAGAGGCCAAATCAGTGTTTTTAAGTGACCTTAAATCAATCTAATTTGAGCTTGTTGAGCTTAAATTCTGAGCATTTGTGAGGGGCTATTTGTACGTGGGCAAGGGACTCTGTGACTTGGTTTTAGTGGAAGCAATAAGAAGGTAGTAAAATCCTGAGAGCTACCTTAAAAACACAGTGCCAGATCTTCAAATGATTATGCCAGCACAGCACAACTGAAGCTTCCCAAGTGCTATTGATTTACACCAGTTGAACATCTGGCCCATATGCTTTGTATTATTAAATACTTCTGCGATTATTATGTGAACAATTAAGATTCATGGAAATGAAAAAGCAGGCTATGAATTGTGCCTTCACTGCAATTCAAGAGGAGGAATTGCTCAGGGAGTGTGCTGCCTTTTACTGTAGCTGTGCAGTTTATCTGTGTGTTTTTCTAGAAACCAGAAAGTGAATGGGACCTCAGGAGATTTTCTAGGCCATCTTCTTCCTCCAGGGAAGATTCAGCTTCAGCCCTGTCGTATTTGCTCAATACGTTCTTAAAACTCTGACACTTGAGACCCCACAGTGTATCCCAATGCTCAGTACTGGTGCTGAAGTACTGCAGGAAGATTTTCCCTATCCAGCCTACTTCTCTCCCTGGCTGGTCTTGAGCTCCCCAACTTCTTGTCCTGTCCATCACTGCCATAGGGAAGAGTGCGGTCTCTTCCTCTGCCTAGCAGCCCATCTTTGTATGCAAAGCTTGTTAGTTTGTTTGTTCTGTGTAACGTTAAGTAGGGTCAGTCATGTTGGAATTCAACACTGAGAAAGTCCAGTCAAGCCCAAGTAAATGTTAACACTGCAAATTCTTTATTATTTTTTTTTTCCTTAAGCCTGATTCCCTTTCATGGTTTGCTGCTGAAGAATAGAAGTACATCCAGCCATAAGAGAGAAAGATGCATCTTTCAGCATCAAGAGATTAAATGAATAGAGTGAGAGATGAGATTTGAAAATCCCTCTCCTGCTATTTTTGGGAAAGAGTCAATGGCAGGGCAAGATTATCTTCATTAATAGTATGAGAATGAGTGTTGGCTGCAAGTTTTGTTTAACCTGAAAAGCAGCATTCAGCAGCTGGGTTTCCACATCTAAAATAATATCCAGAGAATCAAAAATTCTTTGCCACACATAAAAACATCCTCCAGTTGTGTGTAATGGAGCTCGACAGCGTAATGTGTGGGAGAGAAGGATAACCTTTTAACATCTCTGCAATCCCTGGGGACTGGCGCCTTGCTGATTAACAGATGCTTGGTGACTTGAAATTCCCGAAGTTAAAGCTTTGCATGTATTGCACAAGTCACCAGTTTTATTGAGGGCTTGGGAGAGACATATTTTTTGGCTTTTATCCCACTTTTCAGACATGGCATGATGTAACTGACTGCTCCAAAGTGAAGGCACCTGTTCTTTGGAGAGAGAGAGCTAAAGCAGCATTGTGGGAACTGCCCTGCAGGCCCTGACTTGCAGTATCCTGGCTCTGATGGGGCCAGGGGCACCTTCTTCACACAGATAGAAAGGCAGGAGGTGTTTTGGGGGCTCACCTCAGCAGCATGAAGCAAAACACTTCACTCTCTTTAGATATTTAGCACGTCTGGAGGGGAGTGTTATTACTTAGGGGTTTTTTTCATCTGCACTTCAATTTCCTCATAGACCTATGGAGGAGCTGCTACAAACCTGCCTCCTGTGAAGCTTTGTGTAGGGCGAGGTGAGAAGGGCATCACCTTTGAAGTAAGGCTCTCAGAGAGGTCTCTCTATGTTTGAAAACCAGTCTAGCCAAGCAGCTCCAGTATAGGACCATGTTGCTAAGCTGACTGCAGCCAAGCCTGCATTGCCCACCCACCAGATATTGAACAGCGTAAAGCCTTGTCAGACCATGCAAATGTGTGCAAACCACATTTGCATTGTCCTCATTGAGATTTCAAGTAATATTGGCTCAAGTGAAAAACGTACATTTGCATGCTAAAGACAAGGCTGCTGGTAACTCAATTAACCAAAGTAACATGGTTCAGTGGCAATATTAGGAAAAGGACCCAGAACTGCCAGGGACACCCCTCACAAAGATTGAGACCTTCACTTGGTACCGTGCAAGTTTTTTTCCCACTGACTTTTGTGCTTTTGGATTAGGCAGGTCTTTCTGGAGGACTTTCATTTATATGTCTTGAAGTCAGGCAGCTGTTACCTGTTCTCCTCCTGAAAACATCCAGCACTTGGTCAATCACTGCATCTCTGCCACAGGAGCTGCACAGAGAGCCGGGGCTGCATGCAGGAAGAAGGTCTAATTAAAAAAAATCTATACACCAAGAATTTTCTATTTTCAGGGCACTTCTCCACCTGCCAAGCTGTGCTAACTTTAGCAGTGCATGTCGAGAGGAGTTTTAAAACAAGTGCTGGAAAAAACACAAACACTGTCCCTGAACAAAACGTCGCCAACTCCCAAAAGACTTGTATGACAGACTGAGAGCCCTGTAGCTGTCAGTTCTTCATGGTCTTTGAGGGTCTGCTTATTATTTTTGAATACTTTACCTCTCCATTGGTTCTTCTGGCAAAGTGTCATCTGTACAAGCAAAAAACGAGGGTCTTTATTTCTTGATATAAATATGATGACTATGACTTGTATGACTATGACTATGGTATAATAATCTGCATTTGATGTACATTTTGTAGGAATGTAAGAGGTACATCTTAGAAGAAAGTTGTGTCATCGGTCTCACTGTGTACCACAGCAAGGTGAACAGATGCAGGTTGGTGCCTCTTCCAAAGCCCCATGATGAAACAACAGAGAGGTGAAAGTATTCAGACATAACCAGAGGCAGAGCAAGGGCTGCAACACAGTCTCTCCCTTCCCAGTTTTGTCACTCACACTCAAATCAGTGGCATTTCACATGCGAAGGGCAAATAAATACATGAAAATTATTTGAAGATGGAAGTTCAGAGAGGTGTGGAGAAGGAAGGATTTGGTGAGTGAAGGTTTTGTGAAGAGAATCACTGGCTGGGATTGCTTGACAGAATTATACTTCATTACTGATGCTTCACAGCCTTGATTTTCATATTTATTTGTGACTCTTCTTTTTTAAACCATGGGCTCTTTTGACATGAGAGTCATGCTGTGTAAAGCACTATTGATTAGAGTTTCTAATTTCATGCCATTACAGCATGACCATTGGGGAATGAAATGTATTTTATTTTTTCCACCACAGCTATGCCAGCAGTGCTTGGGATGCAGCCATCGCGCAAGCTGTCAGCAGCAGGCATTTTCAGCTAAAGATCTTTGCTGATTGAGCCAAAAGGCGAATTTGCCCAAGGTCTAAGCCTCAGCTCAGTGTGTTGTTCCTGGAATTAGAATAGATCAGTGGCAAAGTGTATTTTGAGGCCAGAGGTGTCCAGAAGGATGGCTGACTTGGGGACTTTCCATTTTTCACTCAGGGCTGCAAAAGGCCATTTTTTCCCCTTCCAGAGGAATGGTTGCCATTTGCAGTAATACCTGCTGTCTTTCCAGCATCTTTGGTTTGGTGCTGAAAAAAGTGAAGGAACCTGAAATCACTAAATGTGTAGGAAAATCCCAGACGGCATCTGTTGTGATCATGTAACGTATATAATCCCAGTTATGTACAAGCTGCAAGAACAAACTGATTGTAAACCTGAGAAAGACCTGTCCTGGCATTATTATAAATAGTTTTTTTTTCCTTTCACATGCTGGATTTGGGCCCTCTGGAGTTTCCCAAGGAAAGGGTTTGTGGTGAGACAGGGGAGCTGGTGCATTAATAGCATTTCACCCTGTTGGTGCTGCCTGGGGGCATCTTCCCCTTCGCTCTTCCTCCCAGTATCCTTCTAACTCCTCGGGTTTTTTGGTTTGTCCCAAAACAATCTGTAAGAGGATTCCTTTAGCCTCTCACAAAAAAAATCACCACCTTTTTTTCCCCTGTGTAACAAAGGCTTGTGCCATCCTGAGGTAAAGACACCAGGAAGATAAAGTCAGCCCAAGTCTGCAGCTGAGCTTGACTCTAATGAGTTTCCCTTACGGTATAACTAACGTGGCTTGTCTTACACTCTGGTTTTACCTCTGAACAGTAGATATGCTACTAGCTGTCCTGAACTAATGAAGCTTTCCAGCAGTGAAGACAAGCTCTAACGGAGCGGCAATAGACGTGTGAACCCCTTACAAATAGCCAGATGAGAGAAGAGTGAATGCTTGAAATCTGTCAAAGGGGAACCAGCCGAGAAAGTTCTCCAACTTCTGCTTTATTCCAGGAGCTACTGACACCCGCCGGCGGGTGATGAATTAGTGCAGCACAGCTGGAGCTACTCAAGGGCTGCAGATGTGAATCCCAGAGCTGTTCCTACGGATACTTGTGCACTGGAGGTAGCGTGGCTAGTTTGGGGATTCCCATGCAAAAAGACATAAGTGTACTGGAGTGAGGCTGAGAAAAAAAATGGGTTTTTGAGGAGGCAAGGGGGACATCCTATTGCTGTCTATGACTCTTAATAGGAGAGTGTGCAGAAGACATAGCCAGACTGTCCTCGGAGATGCACAGTGACAGGCCAAGAGGCAACAGGCACAAATTGCAGCATGGAAAAATCTGATTAGATATAATGTAAAAAGTGTCCACCCTGAGGATGGTCAAATGCCAGATGGGGGCCCAGAGAGGCTGTAGGATCTCCAGTCTTGGAGATGTTCAAAACTCAGCTGGACAAGGCAACCCAGTAGGTTGGCCCTGCTTGGTCTGGAGGTCATTGTTTTAACTGTGGCTGGTGTGACTTGTGTGTGACACCGGGGATGACACTGCTGATTTCAGTCTGTAGTGCTGCATTAGGTTCAAGCTTTCCAATCAGAAGTCCAGTCCAGCCCTAGCTAAATCTTCTAGGTGAGTCTACTTAGTTCTAAACGGTCTGATTCAACTTGCAGGACACATCTTGCTGGCACTGTCCTTGCTCTCACTGGAGGTTACAAGTGCAACTCTTCGAAATAGGAATCGTGAGTGGGATGCTAGATATGGCGCTCTACTAAAAAGCTGTTCCCAAAGCCAGCAGGAAAGGAGAAAGCTCTGCCACCACCCTGTAAGCCACCCACATCCTGATGATAGCTCCATGTGGACCCTGGGGAACAGGTTGGAGATGTCTCTTGATTTCACTATTGGATGTGGTGAGATGTTCAGTCTTCCTCACCTGTACAGGGTGATTAGCCAGCACCCTCCAGGCACAGGTCATGGCAGCCCCTGGGTAGTCAGTACTGGGCAGCCAGGTGGGTTGGCAGGCTGAGAGGTTCACCTCAGGGCCATGTCAGTCATGCCCTTTTGTTTCTGGAAGGTGCCCCACCTGGCAGCTATATTTTAAAATTAAAAAAGCCATGTGCCTTCATGGAGTGAGCAAAAGGCTTTTTGGTTTCGGCTGGAGAACAGCCTGTTCTCTAACATCTCAGAGCCTCAATGGAAAGGGATCATGCTTGTGCCATTGTCATCACTTCACATGTATGTCCCTGCTCCAGTTTCCACTGCGATGCAGAGGCTTCAAACAAGGGTCTGTCTCTGTCTTCTGCACAGCTTTGGCTTTGCCTATCATGTGCATACATTAGATTGGTACTGCTGGGGATAACAGCGAGAGATGCCACCACTCATGGTCCAGTGCCTGCTGCTGCCTGGTGTCAGGCTTCCCTGAGGAGTCCCCTCCAGCAACCTGCAACACAGCCAAAAAAACCCTGGAAGGGGAGTGCTTGGCCCCTTCCCCAGGACTCGGGTTTCAGTGTAACGCAGTCCCGGTAAACTCCATACCTACCCGCTGTCTGCAGAGTCCTGTGGGCTATTGCCAGCTTGCTGACATTTATATACATTTCTAAATATCACAGAAGTATTGCTGGGAGAGGAAAATGTGGAATGAATGACACGGACTTTCAAGCAGCAAAGGGAAAAAGGTAGTTGAAAGTTTGATTGTAGTAACCGTGCCAATACCCCCTGAGGAATGAGGCCTCCTGCAGGCATGGTGCCTTTTCCAGAAGATGAAATTAGCTTCTTCAGGTTTAGGCCTAAGTAAATGGCGGTCCACAGCTCATAAAACATCCTGAAGTGCAGAACTGTTTACAGACTTTATTTGTCTTGAGCCTTGCACTTTGCAAGATCAGAGGCAATTTTATTACCCAACTTTGTGCAATGTCATTCCAGAAACGATCACAAATGCCATGTGAGTGTTTACCATAATGAGGAAATACATTACAGCCTGAAAGGATGGCAGTGTCTAATAGAAACATACGTCTAAAGCAGCTGAGGGCAAATCCCAATGATAGGCTCTTCCTTGCTTCTTTTTACTATGATTTCTACCTTCCTCATAGCTAGAGCTGAATGAAGGGACATATCCAGACCCTGGTGCTCCCAGACA
The DNA here is from genome assembly GCA_013400535.1 of Scopus umbretta. Lineage (NCBI taxonomy): Eukaryota > Metazoa > Chordata > Aves > Pelecaniformes > Scopidae > Scopus > Scopus umbretta. Next base: position 84,668 of record VZTL01021114.1, read on the forward strand.
CCCTGACTCCCTCTCCCTGCAACTGGATACTCCCCACAGCTGGACACAGGGCAAAGCCAAAGGGGCAGGACCGAGCTTTTCCTCCCCAGTCAGGGGCATTGGTTTTGGGGAGCGGTTCCCCACAGCGAAAGAGCCATGGCTGCACGGTGGAGGGAGGAGCAGCGATGATGTGCAGCCAGCCAGCCTGGATAGCACGTAAAGTGGAGCTTGGTCAGCTTCCAGTATTAGAATTTAGCCTTTTATTTTCCAAGGAAGATGCAAGCAATTTGTCTTTAGGATGCTATAAAGGCACCTTAAAGAATATCATATAGTCTGTTAATGCTACAGAGAACCTCTTAAAAACTTAATTGCCTGTGTCACCAAATGAGAAGAGAGTAGTCCCTTGAAAGATCCTGTGTTTTGAAAACATACAGTCAGTTCTAAATACTTTCAAATGGTACATGCTTCTTTACTCCTGCTGACAATAAGAGTAATTGCTGAGCACAGGATAAAGGAGATTGTCTGAAATGTTTCAGCACCATTTTCTTGTTCCGTATTTTTTTTACAATGCAAAAAGACAGCGGCATTCTTGGTCTGTGACCAAACAAAAGGAGAGGTTTTCTTCTCATGCCAAGAGGCAGGCAAGATCTCAATAACAAAATGACTCTCAGTTTGCAAACATCTCAGCTCCCATCCCCAGTTCTTTGCCCCTTTCCTTGCTAGATATTCACAACCCTTTGATGTTTTAGGGATCATTGAAAGGCAGGTGAACAAAACCAATTAATCACAATTAGAGCTGTGTTTTGGTATCAGCACAGGGCAGAAGGACCTGAGAGTCCTGGAGACACCCTGACTGCATGGTGCTTGCACCACTTCTGAGCATACCGAGATAGGACACAGTCCCTGGTTAAAAGGACCAGACTTTGAGCACTGGGATGAATGTTGTGACTGAAGCCCCAGAGCAATGGCGGAGATGGAACTGAAATCCATGTCCCATTGCCACCAGAATACACTGCCTTTTAATGCAGTAAAAACATTAAAAAACCCAAAGTCTGCTACCCATGCTTTAAAGAAAACAGGCTCCACCAAGCACAGCTTCCATAGAAGAGAGGTCCTCGAGCCAAGAAACTGTTGCTGGGGCCAAGATAGTTTTGATTGAGCAATGCCTTCATGTTTTGGCCCCCCTGCATGTGTGATAGACAGCCTCGGTTCCTGCTAGAAGTCTGCTGCCCACAAGGATGACAGATAGGGATGTTTCCTCCCATCATTTACTCATTGCACTGACTTACCAACATCTCTATTAATTCTGGGGAACAGGAGACCTCGAGCATTTCAGTTTTGTCACTCAGCCATTGTTTTTATTTTATTTTATTTTGTCCATAATGTTTAGCTTATAGGATTCTTTCATCTTAGCCTGGCCAGAGCTAATATAGGTGTCTGCTATCATTGTGTTCCTTCATTAAGGACTTGTTTAGCTCTCTGCATTTTCATGTGTGGCCCATGATGCAGCATAGTACATCGCAAACCAATGTCCACTGTAACATGTGACATCTGAAACCTCAAAGGAGGCACAGGTTTATGCTAACTGTATTGTTGATAGGCTTCCTTTGCACCTGCTCTGAAAGCAGGAAAAAAAATGGGTGATCTATAGGTTTAGCAATTATTTTTTTTAAAAAATTAAGCATTCACTGTTTTTTGTGGGCAAGCAGATATGCAAAGCACAGCAGATGTCTCAGACTTCAAGAGACAAGGGAACATTTCTTCTCAGTCCTTAGATGAAATGGACTGGGCTTTGCTCCAGAAAACAGGAACGATTAATCCATCACTGAACATGAACTTAAATGAGCTAATATTGGGTATTTTAGTTCTGATGTATGTGCTAAATGAAGTAATCATTCAGGGCATAAAAGTAATGGCTTTGGGAAAATGTTCTAAAACGCAGTGGCTGAGGCACATGGGGCTGAAGCAGCACCCAGCTGGAGCAGGCACCGATGTGGCTATCGCTCCTGCGCTAGTTGTGTGTCAGAGCAGCAGGAAGAGGAGTGCACCAGGACTGAGCCACACAAGGCTACACTGAGTATCCTCTGAGCACAGGCTGAGTAGATGCTGCTTAGTCGAGACAGTCTGCAAAGCAGTTGCAGTGTCTTGACACATGCCGCCTGATCCGGCCCCTGGCCTCAGCGGCTTTGTGCTGAAGATGCCTCTGCATTGTGCTTTACGTGACAGGGTGAGTCCTTCCTCGCCTTATCTGCCATCCTAGATGCTCTGCTCTGCAAGTGCCACTAACCACAATTACACCCTTAAGCAAGAGACAGCAATTTGTATTTTATCATTGGGATTTTTTTGCTGTGACTTTTGTACCCACCTGGAGTGAACAAACTGTTACAAGTTTCATCCAATTATGTTAAGTGCAGTTGGACATACTGTGCTGAACACAATCTCTTTTCAGTGGGAGAGAGGGGCAGTCCGTTATCAGCTCGAGGCACCATCATTCATTAAGACATCATTTGCCTCTCACCAGCAGAGCTGAAGAAGCAAATCTATAGGATGTCATAATAAGGTGTGCTAATGAAAGATAGGCAGAACAGGATTAACAAAAGGGTCCTCTCCACATTATACCTTCCTCTTACTACTTTGCTCAGTCCCCGTCTTTTATGATCTCTGAGGGAACATTTCAAAGGGGTGCGTGGAAGTGAGGCCCACAAATCCAATTAATTGCTGATGTGGTTTGTGCCTAGAATCACCATGCACCACTTAAAAAAACCTGCCTGAGTGCAGCAGACTATAAAAAGGAAAATATTGGGCATATAGTGCTGTAAATAAGCCTTTCATCCATCCCTGCGTGTTGTTCTTGCCCTGGACTAGGAAAATCTTTGATAACTAGTTCAGCACCTTTGCTCTCATGATCCAGTTCATCACACAAGACCTACCTCTGTCCTTCTGAACCAGTCTAGTTAGGATCTTATTTTTACTGGAATTACTTGGTTGATGTGCCAGAGGCTAACTGGGAGAAAGAGCCCACTCGCTTCCCTGGATCACAGCTCCCCGACTTCAGGCAGGCAGGACTCACTGGCTGCTTACAGAGGTCATCCTCCCTGGAGCAAGCGCTGGGGAAGTGATGGCACGTGCCCTTTGTTCCCTCCTCTCCCCCAACCCCATGTTGGCCATCATAAGTGTGTCTGGGTAGGAAAGCCAGAGTTAGAGGTTGCAGCTATCTCCTTGGCTCCAAGGTGCAACTGGGATTCAACAAAGTGTCTGTAAGGCAGGATGCTTCTTGGACCAGTCATTTGGGGCTGCACCTTCCTTTTTGTCCACCCACGAGGCAGATCTTTCATCTTTCATGACCTTCATCACTGGACTGGGTGTGGACAGCTCAAAGATTTTCTAAGCTTAAAGAGAAGATGCGTCAGAGTTCAGTTTTGCAACGTGTATACGACTCCCTCACAGATCTTTGTGGGGGAGGAGGACATGCTTTTACCAATACAGCTTTACATACGTGCATATATCCTGATAAGTAACTCTAGTAAATATACTATGACTGTGTTACAGACATAGTAATACTAGTATTGAAGATGCTTTTGTCAGCATCACGTTATTCACACATGGGGGTAATCTAGAGTGTCTCTGAAACCAGTGCACAGAACTGGGCTAGACTCTAGAAGTGCCACATGTAAGTTTTCCCTGAAGCATCAGAGGAACCAACCGGTGGCAGAGTTTCTGGAAACCAGGCTTCAATAGTCCCTTCACTCACAGGAGATGGGGATTAGGGCACTGATACTGATTTTGTGTTTCTGCTAACATTTCACATATAATTCTGTCTACAGTAAAGCTCTTGCTGGTATAGGAATGTCATAAAAATTCACATCCTAAATCACTTTGCTGTGACCTGGCCATAGTCTGTCCCACGAGTTATGTGCAGGAGATGATGGCCAAGACCCATGGTCCTGAAGGAGTATGGTGCTGGTGGAGAAGGGCTGAACTGGTTGCCTCCTTGCATTTTCCAATCCAGCTCCAAATCTGACAGCAGAAACTCTCCATTTCTGTACCGCTGTCCAACTGGGCACAACTGAACCACACGGACACAAACAAAGCAGGGCCAGCAGATTGCCCTCTTCAGTTGGCCAGCACCTCACCAGCTTGGCAGCAGCCAGGGAAAGTGTGAAGCACTGCACACTTTGTGTGCTAACAGGCAAAAGCCTATGTGATAATGTGCTTAAATATACGCTGTAATAACATTAGCTTACAACTTTTGCAAATTATTAGTAATGCAGGTTTCTTCCCTGCTCTGTGTGTGTGTCATACATAACTATGTACATTAAATTTAGCCTGTTCCTTGCAATTTCTTCTTCTTGGAGAGCAGCCGCTACCTGTGGCACTGGGGACCCAAAATGCAGCTGAGAATCAGCTAGTCCAATAACTCACCTACACAATCCTACACAATACATCCCTGGAGAGAATGAACCAGGCACTTGAACACATGAGGGAATGTTATTTCTATCTGTCTTCTGTACTGTTATGGCTTTTATCCAATTATCTGACTTTTTACCACCTATAATATGTTTTTCTTCCTAGCATGCCTAGAAGCACTACACCCAATTGCCCAAAAGGGAATTGCTGTAGAGATGGATGAAGTGACATGACCAAGGTCACCCAAGGCCTGTGTTGGAGAAAGGAGCTGAACCTGGGGCTCTCCCAGCAAGCACTGGGCATTACATCGTAGGCTCTAGATGTAATTCAAGGAAAAGGATTTCATGGTTGAAAAAGGGCCCACCGTAAGTCCTGCCATACCTCTGAAGCCAGTGAGAACAGCAGGTCAGCAGAGGACATCTTCTAATATCTTCCCTTCCCAGGGTGTCTGTGCAGCTTTCCGGGAAAGGCATGGCATGCCCACAGCTGGACCAGATGTGCAGCTGATCCTTCATTTGCCTTTGGATTCCCACTCTTGTGTTGGTACAGTATCAGTCCAGCCCTGCAAAATTGAGTTTTCTTTTTACCGTTCCCAGAAATATAATTTTCCAATGATTTTTCCATTTCTAGAGCAGGTCAGACTGTCATGGTCAGTGGCTCCATTGTGGACTGTAAGTGAATTAGGGAGGTGACAGAGGACTGCAGCAGAGCGGCATGGCCAGAGCACTGGCACTGGCAGAGCAACAACCAGAAGCTTTAAGGCCACTCCCCAGAGAGTGGGGCTGCTGAGATTCAATAAATTTAAACAGGATCCATGGACCAAAGCAGATGCTTAAGTACACATTCCTATAGGGAAATTCTTATAGAAAGTCCCAAACTGAGCTTGATCCAAAAGCACAGGAGATGATCTTCCTTCAAACACTGTTAAAAGAAAGTATCTTTCCCAAAATTTCTCTTGCTATTTTTCTGCACTCCAGTAATCCTGGCTGCTATCTCCATCCTGGAGATGACCTCATTTCACTAGATTTCTCAGCCCAGGCTCTCTGTGCCTCAAAAGCAATTGTTTGTGCAGCATTTGGAAAATGCGTATCATCACAGTTGCCTTTTTTTCCCACTGCAGAGTAATTAATCGATATTTCTCATGGAGGGCAGTCAATTCTCATTACACTGGGCTTTCACAAAGTTCCTTTTTTTTCACAGAAGTGGAGTATCCAAGAGACACTTTATTCTCAGGCTGAGGTCTCTGCTTTACACTCTTGCTCGCTTTGGGCTGTAAGAGTGCGAAGGCAGCATGGCAAATTTCACATTGTGGGAGGCAGCCACAGTTGCGGAACTCTTTGCCGATGTAAAATGAATGAAGGTTTTCCTGCAAATTTTTCTGTGCAGCTCTGTGCCATCTTCTGTGTGCCTGGGATATGGTGCCAAGGGCTGGGGAAGGAGCAATGCAGAGCAGATGTCACAAGCTGCCAGTCTTTTGCTAACCCAAGGTCATGACCCCCTGCCAGCTGTGGGAATTAGGATGGCACCTTTGTCCCAGCACGAGGTGGCTGAGGATCACTGTCCCAGCAGCACTCCCTACTCCAGTGCACCAGCATAGGTAGAGTCCACCCCTATAAATATATGATCAGTCTTAATCTGATGACCTGAGAGGAAGGGAAGTGCATGCTGCTCCCGGTGCGGTTGCAGCACATGAGAACCACGAGCAGCACCAAAACAGAACTGTATTTGAGTCTTCCATTAGGTTCATGAGTTCCTTCCTGACTCCATGTATTTTACTGTACAATACAGTACTGGAAGTCATTACTATTACAAAGAATCACTAATTCAATAATGCCACTATCTTGCATGAATAACATCCATACAATATTAATGCATTTCCCCCCTCATATTCATTGCAGAACACAAAAGCTGTTAACAGAACACGAGAAGTCTTAAGGCAAGGACGCCGTTAATGTGACAGTCGCTGTTACCCATGCATTGCTAACGCCAAATTGAAGCTCTGGAAATTATGATTGCAAAGCACATTTTTGGATGCCATTCACAAAAACAAACAAACAAAAAAATTGCTAAAAGTTAAAACTTCAAATAGAAGTAGGAAAGCTGCCTGGCATTACACGATAACATGGCACTTTATTATCCCTCTTCAATTGTTTGACGTTTATGCCTCTGTTTAGCAAGTCTGTTCATTATCGTTCTCCAATTAACAGAGACTTTTTTCAGATTATTTTTATGAAATTCTCATTTAATTAGCAATACAGCTGAGTCTCAAATGGCAGTTTTAAAAATATCCTTCCACCGATCAAGCAGCCAAATGGTCTTTCTGAGATATTTGCAGAATTGTAAACCTTCGTTTGTCTGCTAATTATCCCCCTGCTTAGATGATGGGAATGTGAACACCTGACAGTCGGGAGTTATTCACCGGACACTTTCATTGCGCACGGTGTGGAAAAATACAAATTTCACTTATTAAAACCTTCTCATGGGCTTTTTTTAAAGTAAAGAATGGGATTTATCAGATGATTTTCAGATTCCACACAATAGATGGGGAATTAAAATAATGGATGACAAATAATAGAAAACAGGTGTGACAGGAGACATCAGGCATTCTACAGGCACAGAGCAAAATTGGAGGAAATACATTTATAGTACAATAATGAAAGAAAAAAAAATCAACAGTTAAATTTCAGTGAATGGGCCCTCCTGCTATACAGCTGGAGACCATTATGGTATTTAGCAACAAATACACAAATAAGTTTAAAATGCATTTTTGCCATATATTGATGGGTGCATGTAGTTTGGGTTGAAAAAAAAATCCCTTAATCTACCACTGAACTGCTTCCACATTTGTGAGGGAATGTGGCAGCTTTCCAGGTCTCCACTGTTCAGATCTCCCACTGCGCCCCGCTCTGTGCAACGCTGCTGTTCTCCAGCTCCTTTGGATGGGTAAGCACATACAACTCATTGCAATGCGACTGTCGCCTGCTAACCTGCTGCTAGGTTAGCAGCAAAGGGCTGGTTAGTAGCTGGATAACAGGAAAATTCATGTTTTCATACCGCAAGGTTACAGGGCAAAATAGCAAATTTGAGAAGAAAGGAAACATCTTATGTTTCAGGTTTTAAGCCTAATTCTAGCAGGAGATAATGAGACTTCTGCACATGCCAGAAGTGGGTTTTGGATGCTTAGCACAATTCAGGGGGACAGCTGATTCAGCCACTATGAATTCCTAGTGTTCCTGGCCTCAGTTCTATCTGAACAGTCCTCTGAAGCCCAGACAGGTAGGAAGAAGGTAAGTGACACCAATGCAGCCCTTTCAAATGGCTGAAACACGCTTCAGATTTGCAAGACCCCACCAACCATCCTCACCAACTCTAACAAGCTCCAAGAAGTGCTTCCAAGTCAGCATTTGGGGGGGCAGGGAGAGAAGGCACTAATGCCTCTGCCCAGGCATTAAAGGCGAGTAATGAAATAGTCTGCTGCTGCCAGATAAGTGGAGAGGATCCCTCGGAGAGTCACTTTGGATCTCCAGCTGCAGTAATATGTTGTTATGAATCTCTATCAGTGCACTTGTAGTGGAGCTGGAAAGTATGTCTGACATTGCCTCCAGTGACCTTTTCAGTATAGTCCAAGTGCTGCAGAGCTGGTGTTTCAAGAGGAATTCAAATTGAATTTACTCAGGCAGAAAGAATTGGCCCGAGGATAGCCCTACCATTCGCTTCACATTTCTCCTTGTCATTCTCATGGAAATTGCAATTCTTTATGCATGGTGCTTCTTCCTTTGCCACCGCAAATGTGTCCCTTGAAACAAGAGAAACAGCCACCGTGCTTTTTTTCTGGAAGGTCCCTGGTGGCCTGGCAGGGGTGGCGTGGCGTCAGGCGCTGTGGGCGAAGGGTGTTTGCAGGTGGTGCCAGCAGCAGCAGCAGCAGCAGTCAGAGGATGAAGGTGTGAACTTGAACGCAACCTGTCGAAAGGTCACCACGTGGCCATGTGCCCTGGCACCCCAAATTAGCTGCTGCATGTCAAACACCCACCGTCATGTTAAAAGATGCAGCTCATTGCCACGGGAGGTGAACAGCTGAAATTTGTATAAGCTGGTAGAGACACACATGGGTGAGAAATTCATTCAGGGCCCTGCAAGGCAAGAGCAGCCAAGGAGCAACATCTTGGTCTGTGTGGGTTTTGTTTGGGGGGGAAATACTGGTTTCCTTCATGTGCTTTCCTGGCACAGTATGATTATTTCATACATGTTTGTATGAGGTGCTTTAAAATGTAATTTCTTTGATTAATTTGGTGTCTGTATTTTCACTGTTTTGTTCGCTCCAATTTATGACAAAATTGAACAAAGTGGGTAACAAAATATAGCCCTGTCAGGCTCCTGTCTTCACGGATATAAAGAAAAATGTGAAACTGTCAGGCACACAAATGTGCCAAACCCCAAGGAAAATTATTACATTCTGCTTGACATTTACTTTAATTTTACAAAATTCTGTAATACCATTATAAATAATAATAATAAAAAGTGGCATGGAAATATTGTTAAGTGTATTTATTTTCATTTGCTAGCTTTGTGATTTATGGGTTTGTTTTATTTTATTTTTTCCTCTCCGCATCAGAAGAGAGACCGAGCACCTTGAGCGCGAGCGCTGCCTCCTGCCTATCTGCAGGCAAGGGGGAAGGAGTGGCTGAGGTTTGGCCAGGCAAGGAAATGTGCCCTGCTCATAAGAATGGGGGAAAGTAACAGGGGACATCTGTGCTTCCAAAAGCTCTGCAAATCTTTTGTTGAACCCCTGTAAAGTGCTCTCTAAGGGACAGGTAACTGGTTCAGATCCGTAAGTGCTAATACCAAGCCAAGAAAGTTGGTTTCTACCAGGTAAGTGTCTAACTGGGGATGATCCAGTGGTGCTGAGTGGAAATGGGAGATAGACACCCAAAATAAGTGTGGGAAGTGAGTAGTCTAACCCAGAGACTAGTAATGAAAGGAGAGAAAGAGTTCAGCCTGGAGAAAGAAAAGACACAAGAGGGTGGAAGCCAGCAGCACTCAGCTACCAAGAACGGGATGAGTGAAGGTTGTTGGAAAAAAATACACATGGATGATGCCGAGGTCCTAATGCTACTTACCCTGCTCATGCGTGCACTGCCATTCTGCCCTTTGCATGAGATCAGGGTTGGCTCGTTAGGCCATCTCATCCTTGAAGCTCCTATGAAGAAGCTCCATAGCACACAGGTTTTAATCAGGAAGCAACTCTTCAGTCTTGCTTATTGGTGGAGCTCCAAAGGCCATCAGGGCTTGTTCTCCCAACTCACTTAACTGCTGAAAATCCTATGTTCTTCTCCCTGCCAAGCCTCAAAGTAGAGTCACACACCAAAGAAAATTGGAGAAGAAAACCACTTCAAGGCATCAAGGTGACTTTTCCTCTGACAGATGAAGACAAAAAAAAAAGTGCATGAAAATAATTGATGGGATGTAGCAAACGGAGCTGGCATCATTTACATACTGAACTGACAGCATGTGCCATTCACAGGCCCTTTCCACTATAAATAATGCTTTATAGTGACACAAAAAAGCCCTATTTATCTTGGAAGTTAAAAAGGCACCATGTGAGTGGACAGCCAGCTTCTGGACTCCCCAAGAAAATGTTTATATACGGGACTGTGCTTTAGATAAAGATACATAACCTGGCTGATACAGGCATGTTCTGTAGCCAGTGAATTGCAGCTCTCCAGGGATTTCCACCCCATATTCATACTCCTCACTCACTCTAAGATCTGATGCATGGCCTGGGACACTCCAGAAACTTCAAAGGGCTTTGAGTGCTTGGTATTTGCTACCTTTTCCCCCAACATCCCCACTGTCTCTCATTTCTGAGGTGCTTGGGTCTCCTTAACAGCCTCCAGCTGTGCTGGATTTGGAGGTGAGTGCCCCCAGCTGCTTACCACTGCCATCCCTGCTGCTCACAAAAACCCACCCTCACTTATTTTGGTTAAAATGAGCTCAATATAAATAGCTGCACATTATTAATCTGGCTTTTTTTTTTTTTT